>JAADXH010000766.1:0-17090 GCA_023337595.1 Globisporangium camurandrum | reverse complement strand
ACAGTCAAATTGTACCCATTTTAGCTAAATGACATGGTAAAAACATAGTCTCTAATGCGATTTACAAAATGTTGTAAAAGTAAATCAAGATGTGTTTGATTAAAGTTGTCTTATATATATCAAATTTGTGAAGAACGTACCGGTCTGGCTGTCTTTATGTTTGTCCTGCGCCCAAAAAGACATATGTCGGAGTAAAATATGTTATTGTAACTACAATTAAGAAAACATCTGCATTTCCCGCTCAATTATGCCTTTTGAACAAGGCTTTTAATGTTGTGTCAGAATATATAATTATGAGTTATCACTTGTGACCGAGAAGATTAGTGACAACCGAATGAAACCAAATAGAGCCGCAAATGTGACAGAATGAAAATTATCGGCGCGAGAAAACCCAAAGCTGTCCGAATATCACAAGAAACACGCGTCCTGTACCTGCAAAATACCGCCATATTTCCGGCCAGTACTGAGGATTAAGGCCAATCAGCAAGACAAAACTCGAGGAGAAACCGACGAGATTTGTGATTCGAACTTATTCGGTCTTACTTGAACAGACAACAGCAAGCAAGACGTCCATTCTGTCGTGGATTTCACTTGAACAAAGTATGTCTCCAAAATTGATTCGACGTTTTCGCGCTCAACGTCACAAAGCAGTAGTTGTCGTGCAATATAATTGACTTGAACATGATAACACTGCCATGTGTTAACAGCAACATAGAACAAAGCTTGCACAGCGTTCGCGCATTAAATGTATATATATCGAGCAAAAAAAGTCACAGAAACACGAAGAAAGAATTCGACATACTGTAGTTTACTGACGCAATTACTGTATTTTCCGTGACTATTAGGTCCAAATCACTTGATTACACTCTAATTTTCTACTGATGTGTAATCAATACGCTCTATTTTTCCTTCTTTGATTCATTCTAAATTAGTTTATACACAGAATATATTATAAAATTCAACAGTCCAAAGCAACAAAATGTATCCGACCTAAATTTGATTCATTTTTTCCCTTTCTTAATTATGATATATATGTTTCAGCAGATAGATTTTATATATATACTGTAAAACCGCGGATATTTCAGTACTAATGATATTTCTAAATGCAAGTCTATCGTCACGTTCCTTTGTTTTTAAGAATTCCGCGCTTGCTTATATACGATTTGAGCTAGCAAATACCATCCAATTGCTTGCTCGGAAGGGTAACATAATGGTCTTGTGGTAAGCAAATTGATTCACTAAAACATTTGCATTTCATAAAATCCCCACAACTATCCTAAAGCCATCCCACAACTTTGCATTATAGACCCTTACAAAGCTGCGCCGACGTATTGCAAATGACTCTTGCTGATGATGTGGCGGGTTTCACAAGTGTTGCGTTGCATGACATTGCAAGTAAGATTTGCGTTTTTTGTTAGACTTACGATTCCTTCACTCATGTTCCAAATTGCATGCGGTTATGAAAACTATGAAAATTAAATACAAAGCACTTTGGAATCAGGTGTATTGCACAAATTTACCGATGTGTTTTTGAGAGAAAAAACTTAATTAATTTGATTTCTTTTGTTTGTTACTTCATGAAAATGGTTCGGGCTTAGATAAAATCTTGGGCACATTATAAGCGCGAAACATACAACGATATGTAACTTTCGCTCAAATGTACTATATAAGTTCACGATGCTATATTAGGATCTGTCGTTTAATACTTGGTATGTTTTTCGTATGCATTTATAAAGCATTGGTATGGTACAAAAAGATTCCACTCATACTGTCACTGCTGTCAGTATCGAAACCGCTTTAATGCTACAAAATAGTAATCCACAATAGCTTAAATATGGCGGCGTGGCCATCTTGTACCTGGTATTTTATGTGAAGTACATTAGCGGTATAACTTCAGTCCTAGCCGACTTTCGAAGCAGCACAGGACTGTAGTGTATATCTTGTTAACTATCAATGCATTGATATAACGCACATCAGCTGCATATTTGTCTACCCCGGATAGAACGATAGTCCGATATGCATATTGACATACATGTAATTCCATCTGGCCTTTTGCATTGATTTAAATTACGTTTATGGCATACCATTCAGCAGGGAACTACATTTCTTATATTCCACTCAGCCAATAAAACGAGCATATTCAAGGAGAGTATATTTGATCGAAGTATTTGATATGTAGAAACATCATCTTCATAAGTGCTGCTATTTGGATTGCATATTAGGTATATATAGTACAGCTATATGTTAGTCGGAAACTGTTCTTTTTCATGTTACAAAAAACTCGCGCGGAAATATTTGTACACATAACAGACATAGCGAAAGCAGTATCGCTCTGACCAGCTAGACAATCGGTCATTAGATTTTTCATTTCCAACGTCAAATCTAATGAGCCAAAGTGAACAGTGCCAATCAATAGTGAGTGCTTTTGCTCGCTGGTTATTAGTCACACTTGTATTTGATAACTTAATGACGATAAACCGAAAATCCGTACTGACGGAAACCGGTCGTAACGCGATAGTTTGTTCAAACTAACGCTTCAAATCATGACCCATCTGGAGCGGACGAAACCACGCCCGATAATTTTTGCTTTTTGACTTTGGAAGATTCTATTAAATCGCCCAAATTTGTAGTGGAAAATACGCAAGAAAAATGTGGTGCATAGCTACATAGAGATGCTTATTGGTTCAGACGTCATTAGTCAAAAGCCCGTATGTAGTTTACTACAATGTCGTTTTCGCTAAATGGGCGATTGTCTATCAGAACAGAGTACTGCAGTACTACAGCAGCAAAAGTTGGGGGAATTTACTATCAATCGCAGCTTTGCAAATAGTTGCAATAGTCGTCAGTAAACAGCATAAAAGAACGATATATATACGTAAGCTCACCACAACAGCACGACATATATATATCTGTGTCTCGCTCCCTCCGCATCACAAAATCCAGGTACCAAGGCAAATACTCTATGTTATTTGTAAATCAAATCGGTGTTTAACTAATAGACATCGTTTTTGTATCAAAAAATGAATTCCCATATCAAAGGTGTTGATATACTATAGAGGCAAAATACGAGTACATCGATTTGTCAGCTTTAATATATGTGTAATTGTGTGTTTGTACATACAGAACGATATTATACTGCATGGGCTTTGTGATAAGTCAGACAATCGGATACATCATATCCGTAAAAAATTGGAAAATACCCCCGATCAAATGTGTAGATTGATGATTCAGACATATAATCAATGCAGCTATAAGTTGGGTTTTGATATCTAAAAAGTATCGATATAACTCAAACACACTAGTTACATTCTGGGCTCTTCCTGCCCGCAACTCCGAATTTACAATAAAGTGCCAGAACGAATTTAACGCGTCAAGTAGCTCGTTCAAAAAGTCACCATATGTCTTTTCCTGTATTGTTCCTAACATGTCCTCTAAATGTGACTAGCCAAATTGTGCTTATTCCTCGGCGTTTATTCCTCCTCATTTATCACTTGTCTGAATGAAAATATTAAGTGGGTCGAAAGCCTTGATGAAGCCTGTACAAATTGCCAAATCGGTCGATGTCTAGATTAATAAGCCTTTGGAGTAATACGAGTAAATCAGTATGCATGTCACATAAAATAATGGAAAATAGGACTTAGAATATACATTGCGAGTATACGAGTATTATTGCGTAAAACGTTGTATTCTATAGAAACATTATATCTGATTTCATTTTGAGTGTTTGCAAAACCAAATCGTGCAATAGACGCCACACCTCGAGAATGCCGCACTGCTAATCAAACACGGTTTGCCGAGCTCGTATTTGCATACTCGTCAAAGAAACTACAAACATCTAGCACTAGCCATTTCAACGAGTGCTAAATATAACCTTGACTCACAAACTTATAACATAGAAAATTACAGGAGCACTATCATGCCAGAGTAAATATTTGAGAATCGTAGTAACTATGTACAATATACATCAATCATTTACGATAAAATATTTCATGATCTGTTGCGAAACATATCTATGAACACTTACCGCGGCAACGCTTGATTGTTTCGTGCTCAAAACATATTAAAGGCAAATTTATTGTACCAATACCAGCAAAACTAGATTATCAAATGACAGTCTAGTCCAAAAATATCAAAATTGAGCTAAAAAGAGACTCGTTTAAAGAACACGTCTTGACCTTACGCACATCAAATCTCGCTAGCGTATATATTAGCACTTTTGAATACGTTGTAAAAATGCATATATGTGCAAGTGTCTACTACAACAGGACGAAATGTACAGTTGGGACAACCACCATTTATCGACTGCTAGTGATGTCACACAGCCATTTTTCAACAGAGAAGTACATGATATCACAAACGTAGTCAGTTCTCGATGTTCTGACGATATGTTGCCCACTAAGTCTAGATTATGCGACATAAACACTAATACTAACCACTTCAGACGACCAGCCAAAACGTGAACAACTAGGCAGTGAATTTTGTATTCGTGAACTAAACATACTATTGTAGTCCATCTATATACAGCTGCTGTGTATCGATATATCGTCGCATACCTAACCCAATTTGCTCAGTAGCAAACTATCTTCGATGACACAGGATGGCACAAATACAGCGCAATAGTTAAGGCGACAACGTATAAATAAATGATTTGTAGCAGCTCACACGAAAACCATATTGTTTTCACAGTGCGTAGCAATATATGGTGATATGCACTTGTTTGCTTCAGTTTTTCTAAGGCATTTTATAAATGTTTCTACGATACTAACGGTTTGACAATTCAATGGGGATTGGCACAAGCGTAAATAACATATATAATACCTCAATACTAGTTTGCCAACGCTTGGTCTCACAAAGTGTAAGATCTAGTATTCGAAACGTACATCCGGAGTAATGATGATATCTATTGTAATGCAGTAGCACGTGGCATATAAAGCTGAGCCCGGAACACGTAGCACAAATATTAAGCGCAAGTTTACTGCTGACTTGTAGGGGAAAATGCAGTGTAATATTTAGACAAACTGACACGTTCTAGCAGTGAAATTCATTTAGGAGACAGGTAATTTGTGGCGCTTGTAGCATGCAGAAAAAATACACAAAATACGAAGATATATCAGTGCGAAGAATCACAACACACGTACTTAATTCAAGTGCATGCACCAGAAACTATTAAATACATATACAGCAGAAAAAGATTGTCAATATTAGGAAAGAGCCCACTTCACACGAAGGAAAATCGGCGCATTACACAATTTGCGACTCGGAACGCAGGTTATCAATATCGCACTCTAGATGCTCAGCAATATGGCACTACTGCAGCCACAATGCATTGTTCAATTTCTTCCTCAAAAACCATCCCGTCGCACACCACGGCGACTCAAACCGTTCGCTCACTAAATAAGTACAAAGAGGCAAAATGATGGTCATGTATACTGCGACCGTATCAAGCTATACTTATTTGTAGCAATATTTGCTTTTTGCATTTAACACAAAAACATGCAAAATGTCTTGTTGTACCAAGTTTGACTTACAGCAGTAGATGTTTATCAGAAAGTCTTTTATGACGTGAAATATCTAATTTGCAAATCTTCACAAATCATAACTTTTGCATTTGACACGCACATTTGACGATGACGATCCGATCGCTGCTCGTCGCTGTGTTCGCTGCGGCGTTCGTGGTACTTCCGGACGCTACCACGGCTGCTACGACTGCAGATCTTACAGCAGAGTCAACACTCCCACCAACTGCTGCACCAACAGCCAGCGAGCTCCGCATGGTCAAAGAGGACGCGGACTTTGATCCGTATAGCGACAAATTTGCGCCGCTGCTCGACCCCGTTGCAGCACATCGCGAGCCCCGCAAAGACAGCGAGGCAGCGTACACGTCGAAGAGCCGCAAAGTCGAAGTCTTTGACTTTGATCCGTCCGAGGGCCTCACGTTCTTCGTCGACTCGCACGCGCGCGAGTGTTTCTACCAAGACGCCAAGTCTACGGGCGACGTGCTCACTGGCGCATACGTCGTCTCGTCTGCGGACTCGCACATTGACCTGGAGGTGTGTGCGTCTATCTATCTGCACATCTCTCTCTCTCTCTCTCTCTCTCTTTCTCTCTCTCACGTACACACACACACGCGTGTCGCTGCAGGTGAAGAACCCTGAAAGCGTAACGATCTACCGACGACTCGGGGATGCGGAAGGTCAATACGAAGTCCATCCATCGTACGTTTGTGTGTGTCTTTGCATACTGTGCGTTACTGATACTACTGACTACATACTGCGCGCGCTGTTGCGTCACTAGTACTGCGGGGATCCACGAACTGTGTTTTATCAACTCGGACGCAAACGGAAAGCTCGTGACGCACGTGACCAACACTCTCGCGTCCCAACATCCGGTCGAACGCGGTGCGTTTGTATGGAGTAGACTATACTATATGTATAACAGCAGCACAACTGACGCTCTTTGTATCCAATAGAACACGTGAGTGTACTTGCCAAGTATGCGTCGCACTTGGACATTCGATTGGGTGAACTCGAATCTGAACAGCGACTCCAACAAATTCGCACCGAGCGCTACATCAAAGGTGCTGCATATATATATATATATATATATATATATATATATACTATTGATGGATTGGCTGACGCATGTCTTTTTTGTATGTCATACCAGTCGAAGAGCGGACGAGTGCACAGGTTGCATTCTACGGCGTGTTCGAGTGCATCGTGTACTTGCTCGTGTGTCTATTTCAAGTCGTGTACATCCAACGTTTGCTCGCGCATCCGAGCAAGTTGCGCACGTGGGCGTAGTACGTAGGACGAATACAAACATCCAGATTCAACGCACAAAATGTGATTTTGTAGATTGTAACCTACAACGTTCGGTTCGCGTTTCATGTATGCAATTTAGTGCTGCTGCGTGGTTGTTGTTGCTGCTGCTGCTGCTGCGTCGAGTGTGCGCACGGCTTCGAGATCCGGGAGGTTCTGCTCCGGCCGATACACGTCCCACAACGCTCGAAAGTCAGCACTCAAGCCTTCGATCGTCGTCGTTGTTGCTCCGTCGCTTGCGTCGCTTTCAAACATCCACAAAAATCCACGTGCGACATCTACAAAATCGCATTTGTATAATAAATTCAAGTCAAAAGAGTCCACCACAGAACATCTGTCCTGTCCACCGTACCACTTAATTGCGCTTGCGTCAACCCCAAGACGCTCCACCACGGTGCGTTTAGTTCGGTCGTGACGTTCTGCGTGATCGAGTTGCGATACAGACACGCTAAATACACAGCGCCTGCTGCTAATTCGACTGCATTGAACGCTAAACACAAGCCGCTCTTCAGAGCGTCTGCCAATAGTAAAAAAGCAATGTGCCGAACGTTGTCGTACGAAACCATCGGATCGACTGCATCCAACGCAAACACGCGCGCCATCGCAGGCGCAACGTACGCAAATGGCTGTGCGACGCACACGTCGAACGCCAGCGTCTGCAGCAGCACGCGTTCGAGCAGTAAAACCTTCGTAGCAGTCGTTTCGACTTCCCCGACGTCGACAACTTCAAGCAGTGCATTCAAACAATCAATGTGTCTGTCGTGCGCAGCCTGTGGATCGTTCCCGAGCGATTGGCTCATCGCGACGGGCTTGCCCGTTGCACTCGTGCGGTTGTTTGCACGTGGCGTTGGCGCCATTGTCGTATATGTAGAGGAAGTGGATGCGCGACGCTCTGGATGCTGCTGGCGGTGGCGGCTTTTCTTCAGTAGTTTTTCTTTTGGTGGTGCGTTGCTGCAGACGAGCAAGAACATTGCGCATTCGGTCAGCAAACGGACTTTGATTGGAAACTCCTCGGTCTTTGCAGCAAGAAAAAGCGCAGCCGTTGCAACGAGGAAGCGGTCGTGCGCACTGAATGCATGCAACACGTAGAAGCGCTGGACAAAGATCTGCGCTGCGACCGTTGGTGCATCCGGGATCTCGACGAGCGCTGCAAGGTTCTCGATGAACGAGCACGTCGTGCGACGCAGCTGTTGTTCAATGTACCACGGCGTATGGTCGACGCGATGTGACGCGGTCTGGAAGATGATCGGTTGCTGTGGCGGTGGTTGTGCATGTGCAATCGGTGTGGGCGGTGGCGACGGTGTCACGACCGCAACTTTGTTGTCTGCAATCGGCGTGTTGCTGTTGCTAAAGCTGCTGTCGTCTGCTGTGGGAGTGTCGTGCGTGGTGGTGCTATGACTGCTGCTGCTGCTGCTGTTGTTGTTGACGCGCGCTGGCGCTGCAGCCGCGAGTGCGCGCAGCTCCAGGAAGACCCACTTGTCCACAGGCATTGTTGTTGGTCGATTCGTGATGCAGCCCAAAATTATGATGCCAGTATTTACTAGTTAGGTATATGCATATATTTCAGTGATACATTTGACAAAAGCAAATGTAGCTCTGCTCTGTAAGGATATTTTACTTACCAAAAGGGATGTATTAGCTGACTTCGACTCGTTTACTGCTGCTGCTGCTGCATTGCATCCGCAAGCGCAAGGCTCTCGATCGCACGTTGAGCATCATCGAGCTGCGTGCCAAAGTGATCGAGACTGAGACTCGTGAGGACGCCGACTTGCCGCTCTTCACTCGCAGCATTCGCGCCCACGGCAGTCGGCGACGACACGAGCGGCGTCATGCGCATGCACGACAGGACACGTGTCGCATTGCGATCCGCGGCGTCGACGCCACTGCGAGCACACCCAACGCAGTCGTGTGGGTGGGGTGTAAACACCGTCCAGCCGCGTTCCTGGACTTGGATGCCAGCAACACCAGCTCCTACTTTCGCAACACCAGCTCCTACTTTCGCAGCACCGGCCGTATCCGCCAGTGACTGCCACACAAACAACACACTATCTTCACTACTGTCGTCGTTACTATCGCGTCGAACTATGAAGCGTTTCATGACTGCGCGTGCGTGAAAGTCGACACTCAATCGTTTGCGTGTCATCGTGACGTTGTAACTGAGCGCCAAGACATTGTCAAAGTCGCCCAGACCCTGGAAGAGAGAAGGGTTAAACTACCGTAACAACAATAACCTTGGTAGACATCCACTAAACGCACGTGGTACATGCTGTGCTGCAGTTGCATGTACCCAGACGAGATCGCACGCCACGCAGCGCTGCTCGTTGCATGCACACCAAACGGCATGCGCGTTGCATCGAGCAGCTCGACGCACACGCTCTCCGCTTCCAGGTCCTCGCCAAGGTTGAGGATTGTAGGGCTCGCGGTCGTCGAACGGTCGCCACATGTCGCATGCAACAGCCCGTTCGCACTGAGCGTTGTGCGATAGGTTGCAAAGCTGTCGTTCACATCAACAAGCAGCCTCTGAAACACTACAGCGTCGCTTGTGGCAGCAGTCGCATGACGCATTAGCCGCTTGGTGGGCTGCAATCCGTCATCGGTCTGTCTCGAATCAATGGTTTGCATTGTAAGCTATAAAAAACAAAACAACATTCACACAAAGAGTGCGCGCACCCATAAACTCGGTCGCTTGCGCAACAATCGCTCAAGCGAGTTTGCGAGTTGCAGCTGCGACTGCAGCGCGGTGCGGAGCTTCGTGTTCTCGTGCTCTGCGTCGCGGCGCATCTCGCGCTGCCGCGTGGCAATGCGTGCCCACGGATCAGCGCTTGCTATGGTGGTGGCTGCTTCTGTTGCTGGTGCGGCTGTTGCTTCGGACGTTTAGACCAACAACAATCAGCAGTGTGCATTAAAGCACGCGACAATACAGTTGAGTGCGCTACAGCATCACGTACGCGTCGGCTGTAGCTCCCGCAAGGTCTCTTCGAGTCCAGCGACGCGCTCGCGCAAGTACTCGAGCTCCTGTTTGACGCGCCGCCGCGATCGGTTCGAGTCTTTGTCAACCGGCTGCTGCTGATCGCTCGTACCGCTGTTGGTGCTGTCGATATTGCTGGTAGCGTCACTTACGTCTACGAGCACTTCGTCGGGCACTGCAAACAGCAGTGTTGCACTATCGATTGCATTGCTGTCACTCGCGCTGTCGTCGTGATCTGCTTGCAATCGTGCGAGCGACTCCTCGAGCTCTCGTGTATCCGGTGCAAGCAGCAGCAGCTCAAGCGGCATAGCGTCGAGATCGAGGTCTGCAGCTACGTCCAGCATCACGTTGCCACTGCTGCTGCCGCTTTGATCGCCGCTGTCGCTATCGCTGATCCGAACGCTCCGCATGCTCGTCAAGTGGCTTTTGTTGTTGCGACAAAATTGCGAGCGTCGTGTTTTTGCTGTTGCAAAACACAAAAACAACAAAAAACAAGTTTTCTGTTAATTGTCACTTGCACAACCATGCGTGATGTCGTGCGTGTTGTATATTGTGCGTAGCGCCCATGTGTATGCAAGTCGAACACTTGCTCACACACATACAAGTACTCTGTCAATCTATAGTGCAATCACTCGCACGATGTTGCTATCATATTCATAACTTTAGTCTTTACTACACTACACATTCATATCCAAATAATCCTACGTATACAACTTTCCTCTCTCGCGCTTACACTGGCGCGTACAGATCCATGTGAAAGTGCTGCTTTGCTCGTGTCGGCGCCATGCTCTCCGAGCGACGCATGCGACTCGGCGCGTCGTCCTGGTGTCGTCCATCCAATGCGTCCGACGCACTCGTTGTCGTAGAGGACGCTGAAGACGGTAACAACGCTGGTGCAGTGCTGCGCCGTAGCTGTTCGTTTTGGCGGCTCTGCCGCTGCTGCTCATCGGCGGCAGCAGTTGCAATTTTGCTCTTGTGCGCCAAGAACATCTGGTAGCGCTGCTCGACGCTGATTTCCACTGATCGGTCGTCCAAATACAAATCGCTGCGTCGCGTGGGCGATTGTGGCGGGTTCGCGCTGACGTTGTCGGTTGAGCTTGTACTGCTAGTAGCAGCGAGCGTCGCGTACGACGTCGTGTGCAAACGCGGTTCACTCGCACGGCTGTCGTTCATCGATGCCTCGAACGTAACAGGGACGCCCAGTTGTGTGTCCCGCAGTGATTGACCTCTGTTGCTGTTGCTAATGTCGTTGACAAGAATCACTGGCAGACCGAGCTGCGTGTCACGAAGGGTCGCATCCGCTGCAAGCTCCACGACTTCGCCTTCCAATACCGTGTGGCTGAGCGGCGCATCGTCGAGCACGACGGACGTAGCAATTGCAACGTTTGTTGTCAAGTTGTTGTTGTCGTTGTCGTTGTCCGTTGCAGTCGACGACAGCGACGACGTGGCGGACAACGCTCCTGGGAGCGTCGATGCGCGCGAGCGACTTGTCGTGGATGGCAGCGGTTTCTCGACTGCGTAGTGGCGAAAGAGCCCTTCGTAGTTGAACCCACTGGGCGTCGACGTGCGCCGTGGCGCGACCTGTTTGAGATTGTGCGCAGACGAGGACGAAGACGGTGGCGGCTGCGCATCTGTCGCAGAGCGTCCTGAACCATTCGAGCCGCGACTGTTGTGGCTCGATGCACTGTGGCGATGCTGCCGTTCGTGGCGATGGTGGTGCGACGAGGACGATGACGACGCAGACGACGGCTGCTGTTGCTGCTGCTCGGGACTGCGGCCACGGCGCTTGTGCTGCTGTGCAATGCGCTCGACTGCTACTTGCTGCGTCGTTTCGGCATCCGGTAAATTTGCGCGCATCAGACACTTGCGACAAAACGTCTCGGTCTCCGGCTGGTTCGTATCGACGTGCAGTCGAAACACCGTGCGCTCGTCGCGGCAATTGCGACAGACCGACTTTTTGCAGATGCTGCACGTCTGCAGTGGATCAAACACGGTCCGACGCGCGTTGCAGCGGTAGCACGATTTGCTATAGAGATTGCACAACAAATGCAAAAGGCAGCAAGTAATACAATATAAACCAATGGAATAAATTAGAAACCAAGCAAAAACATGTTTTGCAACATGCGCAATTGCAACAATTACCAGCACACACCATTACACATACAATAAATCACAATAGTCGCTGCTGTTCGCACCTCATGCTGACTGGCAACTTCCGGTTCTTCTCGATCAAGCGCGACAATCGCTTGGCCGAGTACGCGCCAAGTGCGCGTGCGACGGTGAGCACGCGGTCTGCAACTGCGTGGTCCTCAATGCGCTGCATCGCAGACGCATCGCCACGGCGCAGCGACGGGTACTCGCCCAACGCAAAACACTCGACGAGGTCGTCGCACACTTGGCGAAAGAGATAGCACACTGCGAGCTGCATATGGCGCAATCCAGGCGGGAACTTGGCACCGTCGATGCCCTGCGGCGATCGCTCGATCGACTGCACGACGTGGTACAGCACATCGCTGTGGTTATCGCTGTCGCTGTTGTTGTTGTTGCTTGGGCTGTTGCTGCTGTCGCTGTCGTCGTTCACTGTGCCGCTGCGCTCGTACACAAGCAAGTCGCGGTCGATCGTACTGCCCGCGGCGCGCCACGCAATCCACTTGGTGCCAGCGAAACGAAACGGCGCGCGCCGATGCGCTTGCTCGCTCACGTGCAGCACGGACGCATCAATCAGCGTGCTGCTTGCGCTGTCGGTCGAGGCAGCAGCTGCAGCACCAGCGCGGTTGCCGTGGCTGTTGTTGCTGCTCGGTGGCGGCTGCAAACTCATGCTGTAGCGACTGCCACTGCTGCGGATGTTGTTCGGTATCTCAGTGCTCGACGGCTCGGCAGTCATGAGCAAGCTCTGCTGCAAGACGAGGTCGCGCGTCGAGTCGCTGTAGAGCGCAGATGTGACCTGTGCGAGGCTGCCGGGCAGGTAACCCGTGACGAAGAACCGCATGCGCTGTTCGCTCGTGCCAGGATCATGTACGGAGGACGTGGCGACTGGCGCGACGCCGCGGTAGAATGCAAGGTGCGCGCGCCGTGCGAGCGGCAACCAGAGCGTCGGCGATGCAGTGCCGTTGAACGCATGGAGCGCTGCGAGCGTGTCGCTCACGAGCAGGTCGCAGCGTGCGTCGAGCTTGTACCGCTCGTCGCGTGGCAGCGCGGGCATCTGTGCCTGTGTGCGTATGGTGCGTGTATGTGAATGTGCACGAGTGGTAGTGTCGAAGGTGGAGGAGACACAGAAGTGGCGAGAACGAAGTCGCGGCTGCGCGAACGAGAGCTGCTTGGCACGTTGCTTCGTTCGACAGTGATGGTTGAAATGGCAATCGCTCAAATATCTCAAACCTTGTGAACGAGCAAAAATCAACAGTTTGTCTTGCTCAATGACTGCAACGGTTGCTACAAATTTTAGAACTCGAGTTTGATTTGTCTGTCGTGACGCCACATAGACTGTGTGGGTGCGAAATTACAGCCAGTTGTGTCATCAACGCACACGAAGCATGAGAGAATTAATGTGCTGAGCTCCATTTTGCTAGGATCACACGTTCGACAAGCTTCGAGATGCAGATGCCAGCGCCTCTCGTCATTGCCTAACGCGACGCCTCAGAGTTCAAGCAAAGTGAGCGCCGTGATAGCGACCACATGTCAAACGCCACACAACCCAAGCAGCCAAAAAGCTGCTTACTGAAAAATGTTCCGCCCTATGCGAAAGACAACACGCTACAACATGTGTGAACAGCAGAGCTCCAGGAGCTATCGAACGCGCGCCATTCGCTCGCGGACCTTGCAATTTTGCACCATTCGTTTGCAGCCGTTTGCCATGCATTTCGTGCGTCATTCCAGCATGGCGTCTCAGCAAAAACAACTGAATTGGCCAGTAGAAAATCCACTTGCGTTTCCGCTTTTGCAAAATATTTTTTTGACTCCAACTGTACTTTGTAACATCCGTGGCAACCCATCGAGAGGTGCGGTTGAAATCCACTCTCCGTCATTTGTGACAATGTCACTCGCGTCATACGTGAGCAATGCCCTGGTGCGAGTGCTACTGAGCTTGACTAGCTGACAGTATACATTCGAGGAGGATATATACGGCTACACAGAGGAAAGCTGTCGTACATTCTTGTATGATTTGGTCGAGCACCAAATATTTGCACAGCCAGCAATATCGCGCGTTGCAAAGTAAAGTGGAAGTGTCCACTCTGGCCGATTACAGACAAACCATTCTTCCGTATTTCATTTTTGAGTCAAAAATCAAAACTTGTTCTCCTCCAGACAAGCACATGCCAATGACTTCAATCCAAGCACTTTACTCACTGGGATAGGATTGTGTTAAAGTTTGAATGGTGTTGTTCTTATGTCAGTAACCCCAGAATGCGTGAAGCGCGGTAGTTTGGTTAGTTTGGTATCAAAATAGTTTTGCTAACTACCATTTGCGTAGATAATTACATGTACAGCCGCAATTGTTTGCCTAAATGCCGAAAGTAGACCGAAAAGAGGCCCTTCAATCGGTCACAGCAGAAGTAGCCAAGTAATATTTGCAACTATGTACGAAGAGCAGCAACATGAGCAAGGCGTAAACTCGTAGCAAGCCTGATGTGTTTTGGGATATTTTGCCTTGTTTGCTGTGAAGCATTGAAATATATATTTTTGAAGATGATACTTATGAATCGATACTATATTCTTGCACTACCACTTCTTTCGACTTTATGGCTGCAACACTGCAGCCAGCACATTCACGTATTGTAAATGTGTAACGGGCTGACCGTTACTGACGCACATGGTGCAGGTGAGTTAGCGTCGACAGACGACACGTACTTGCATGTCAAGTATAGTCACTGAAGCAGTGACGAGAAGAAGGGAAATTTTGTCCTGAACATTTGTATGCTATAGCTCAGTCCTCATCAAAGCTATTTAAGTCCCTACGTTAAAGCTCATGCGTTGACGGCTGTTGATAGGATGAATTCTCAACAGCTACAAGCCAATCACAATGAAGTCGAAATGCACACACAAGTGTGCGAGTGACGCGCAGGCGTCGCTAAATCAAATCCTAAACTAAACCGAACAATATCCGCACTACAAGTATATGCTCCTAAATCTCCTAGATGTAATATCCAGCTCATTACAAGTGAATAACATCTGCTGTTTTTTATGAGTTCAAGCTTGTTGAAATCGTGCCATTCACTGCATTATATAAGTTTTACACAACCGTGCTTATATTCTATCGACAAACTTTGATCAGATATGACATAGCTGGACCAAATTTACGCGTTCTAGCTGTTGCAAACCAATCAATTGCAAAGTAGCTGAAATCGTACAACACAAAAGCAGGCGTTTTTGCTAAATGTAGCTACAATATGTAGTTGCTCGTGATAAAGTCATGGAAAAAGAATGCAATGTCATTCATTACGCAATAAAACATATACAAAGCCGCATATCGACCCAGAAATATAAAGTTCTTTGTTTCATATCTCTGCTTTCAAATCGAGTTTGATAATATGCTGAAAAGTCACGTTTAAAGCGCTATTATCCTAAACGGTTTTTGGGCCGCAGACACTACAGTACGCAATTCAACTTTAATTCCACGCATGCAACGATGGCCAAGTATTGCTGCAAAAGAAGTTGTTGAACACAAAACGGTAATGTAATATATTTGGTGGCAATTCTCGTAGGCTTCACCACGTGTCACTATTTCGGTTGCCGTCGTAATATATTATCTGCTACTCACCTGTCCCTTAACCTCAGTCATTCGGAGTTGTTTTCTCTGTTCAATTTTCATAATCCATTTTGTTTGTATTGCGCTTGACATGAGTCGGTGTTATTTGCTGACAAATAAACATGAACTCGACAATTTCGTCAAGACAAATCATTACCACAAGCATCAGAATACTCGACATACAAGCGCAAATACTTTTGATCATGTTTGGCTTAAAACTTGTAAAACAAAATGGAATCGTAAATGGTTCAATATTATAAGTTTTGTTATGTCATTTCATCCAAGCGAAACAGACTAACAATCCAGGTATCCGAAAGCTACTGCTCTTTACATAAGCTCAGTAGCACAGAAATAGATCACAACTGGTTTGGACAAGGGGGTTAATGGGATAGAGTACAGCTAATGTATGTGTAAACTGTTTGCTGTACACACACAGTTAGCAAATATTTGAATAGATATTTGTCCGCGCAAATGTACGTCAAGAGGATTCTAAGTGTATTAAACGTCCCATCATTTAATTTCTGAAATGAAATATAGGCGTAATACCAGTAACCTGTGTGCAGTAGTGTTGAATCTTCCGTAAGATTTGTTTGTGTGTATATTCCCGTATTGGTGTCTTCTTTGTTTGCACCGGGTAAAAATACCAACATATAGTGTTGATAGAGCGACGTAATACTGTTTGGCTGGGCTAAAGCAACATTTTGTCTGAAAGTACAATTTTGCAGATTAACACTTGTCTGTATGAGCTTCGCTTATTCAGTGCTTTGTAGTAGCTCAACAACAGTATGTATCGTCACAGTCTGAATTAACAAATGCATTTACTTGACGCTTTGTTGCTATGCGGAGTTAATCCAATTGATAATTGTGCGCAGTAAGAAAGAACACAAAATTAAAGAGAGAGGGCGATAATTTACTTTAGGCAAAAGCCGTAGAAACATATGATATAATATCAATACTTTGCGTCAAGCGACAACTAGGCAAACTGTTGGTCACCACAACCGAGATCGTTTGTAACTTCGTAGTATACGTAAGTACAATTGAATTTTGTTATTGTCAGCACGTTATCAATGTGGGTGGTTAAACTCAAATTCCGATATACTATTATCTTATTCGGAAAATAAGTTATACACCGCAGTAAATTGAGTTATTTCGCACTTGTAGTATAGAGATGCATTTTGCTTTATATATAATTCAACCATTGAATTGCTAATGTGGGGGAAAAACGATAGGTCAGTACTATATCGGATGTTGCAATTGCGAGGCAAAACCTGCTTGTTCTTTTACAGTAGGGGTTAGTTAACGCGCCGAGTCGATTGTTGTTGTTTTCATAGCAATCATATCAACATTTGCAACATAATTTGTACCAAAATATCTCTATTTTTGGGCGCAGGACAAACATAAAGACAGCCAGACTGGTACGTTCTTCACAAATTTGATATATATAAGACAACTTTAATCAAACACATCTTGATTTACTTTTACAACATTTTGTAAATCGCATTAGAGACTATGTTTTTACCATGTCATTTAGCTAAAATGGGTACAATTTGACTGT
>JAADXH010000765.1:0-17098 GCA_023337595.1 Globisporangium camurandrum | reverse complement strand
TTCATGCATAGCACAAACCTCGACTACCGCAACCCCGTCAATAGTCAATAGTGGTGACGATGCCTGCTTCTAACCTCAGGTATGAAGTGACTTCGCGGTGTCGCTGTTGAGGACTTACCAAACCATACCATGTACAAGATGCGCTCAGTTTCGTCACGCGCATTTGTATCTCCTAGTCTACAAGTTCGATTAATATCATTTCTTATGGCGTGCACCTAAACGGGTACAATCGAGGATTACGTCGTTCGACTCAGACGTTTAATAATGCAAGCTCGTTAAATATCTCAGCTCGATCACATCAACTCAGTGGGATGCCTGCAAGGCGCCGATACTCATGGTGACGCATACATGGCAGATGCCACATAGAACCTGAACGGCAAGGAGCGCATGCAAGTAGCGATGGTCATCGCTCACATAACAGCAGCAAGGACTAGACCAAACGGCACACGGCTAATTAGGAGAAGAAGGAACGACGGGAACCCACTAACTTAAGCCACAGTAGCACCGGCGACAGAAGCGGCAGGTACAGTGTACCCGACGCTATCTGGGGAACCGAAGGAACGACGAATCTCCGCACGTCGCTTACACAGCAACTCCAAGTGACGCAAACGACACTATCGAACGCGACCCAGCTGCAGCTGGTTTAAGAGCGTCTGGCGCAGCCTCGACGGGAGGGAGAAGAAGAGCAGATCCGGATCGCGCAGCGTCCAACAGCAGTGCATCTGGACAGCGCCATCCGTAGAAGTACCGTGTTCGAGAAACGAACATTCGCCGCGTACTTGGCCGCAGATCTCGTACTAGAACCCCACCGCCCAGCGTTGCGAGTCTGCAGGTGCTCGCGTACCACCAAAGTCAATTGGAGAGATCACTTATGACGAAAGTACCAGCTGGCATACAGCTCTGGGCTTATCCACAATGCACTTAATAGAGCACATCACCAAAGGTGGTGGTGTGCCTGACATCACGATGACAGAGTTCATCCACTGCGCCTGCCGATTTAACTACGGCCATCACACATGGCTCCTCGCGGCGATCACGGCACTGTTGTATCCACACGGATATTTCAGATATTTCTGACAATTCATCACTAGTGAAAGGTTTTTGTCTCTGTGAAGGATTTTGCTGTTGCTGTGAAAGATAATATTGTTGCTGTAAAAGTATATTGCTAATGTGAATGGGTAATCTTTATATTATAGGGTATTATCGTAGCTCTGAAAGTTTCTTGTTGCTGTGAAAGGGTATTATCGTAGCTGTGAAAGGTTATCAACGTTTAGGATATGAATCTTTGAGATGCGATAAAATTAATCAATTTTTAATGTAATCACCACCAGCATCACATAGATTCATCTTCGAATCGCGATGCAATGGCTACACACACGCATTTGTATTGGATACGACACGCTTAATTATTCGTTGATCGATCGCTAGACGACGCATTCGTGGGACATAACACTTGTTGCTGGCACCGTTAAGTAAAAAACTTTAGAAATTGCGCAATTACTTTTGTACGGCTGCTGTGTTGAAGCTGCAAAATTTAGGTAGCAAACAGCTTATCATTATGTATAGTTACATCGGCAAAATATTACTGTTTGATTTACGCGATAAACCGGCTTTGCATTATAATAGTTTGACGCGCCTCCAATTTGGTATGTGTGCTCAGTATTACGTAACTAACACGCACAGCGAACATACCAAAACGTAAGTAACACACAAAGTAAATACATTTGATAAAGTTGATGCTGCCATGAGAAGGAAACATGTTCTCTTGTACAAGATTCGGAACTAGATGTTTATGATTGCTTGTTGAAGCTGCGTGCATCCTTATTTTCTTTACACTCCTCGAATGACACCGATTATGTCATTGCTGAAATTAAGATACTTAATCACGTATTTGGGTGTGCGACATCGGTTGTCGGCAATACATAAAGTGTTTTGTATATGAGTGCGGCAAAAAGAAAAGAATAAGAGCGAGATTCAAGGTATTTATGATACTGCTTCATAATGGATATACAAGTGTGCTCCTCAAGATAGTCGACCATTAGGTTTTTTGTTTTCAACATTAAAACCAGCAAGCCAATGATATCCGCTCATTTTGATACTATTTACCAATGGATATTAATTAATTCTTATCCACCAATTTTATTGGATAAGAAAATGGCAAAGCTTTGATACCCCACACTGTCAAGCGGCAATCGGGTTGTGATCATTTGCTCATTCTATCGCTTCAAATGATGACAAAAAGATATTAAAAAGAGAACACTTTGCATTTATGTCAGTTTCGTTACTCTACTACCCACATGACCTCTCGTTTTCTTTTGCGTTTGACTTCAAATAATACCTTTTAAGTATTAATTTATCGTCGTTTGATAGCGGAATCTACACAAGCAAAAATTCTGTTGGATTGCGTGTTGTATAGCAAATATTTAAGCGATCATTTGTCGAAAAACAGGCGCAATGGCGATTTTAATAAACAGTCGATCGTCTAGCAGAACATAGTAGTAATACTTCACTTCAATACAGAGAAGAGTGCGTTATCCGAACGGCATTAAGTACCCTTTCAAAACAACCTGTAAACTCGATTGATAAATAATAATTGTAGTTTATAGAACCCATCGTAATAGTTACTCGCTAAAAAATACTAACTGATAAACCCGATCAGTTAATCAATCAACTCTGTCATTTACTACTAAATATATAATGCACTATATTACATTAATTTTTCATATATAATTCCGTAAACCCGTTAGTTGTTACAAATTCGACTGCCTCACCAAAATCATGATTTCAAAGTACGAATTGTTAAATCGTCATAAAATCATCTATCTCGCGATAGAGACCGTAAATTCCGACATCGGATCAATATCGCGAGACTTGGTATGCTATTTCAAAAACCATTTGATGCTAAAATTTTCAAATATATGGTTTTGGGGATGGGGGTTTGTGCTCTATCCAATTAATTTAACTGGTTTTAAGAGGTTACTATTATATACAGATATGCTGCTATATTTTGACACTCAAGGTTCGTATTGGGTGACGTGGGTTATATTTTTCGGCAAAATCATTTTTTTCTTTCAGTAATTGACTTACATTTTGTACATACACACGATCCTCTAGTACCATTTAATGGTTTATATGAGTGATTCGTTTGGGGCAGACTCCAATAGCGTATACTGTAGAGCATTCAGTTGTATATAATACCGTATAAATGCAGTCACTCAGTAAGAACAATAAGAACTACAAATTCGCAATACGTAGTAGATGTAGGTATATTTGTGAAATTCTGTAAGGTAGCATATTGGACGAAATCTACGTTATGTATATCACGTTGGTAGGACGTTATCTCGACGTTCTTCACGTCTGTAGGAAAAGAAAGCAGCTATGATTGTACTATACTTACAACACCAGAAATGAAATGTTGTCTGCGGTGAATGGCTTGAGTACGTAAAACTAATGAAATGCATCATATATAGTGCACACCCACGACGTAACTGTAACATAATTTCGTTTTATACATAAGGCAACCTGTATGCGTGTCGAAATTCTAGCTGACTATAAAAAGGCATGCTATGCGAAAAGTGGCAAAGAGAATGTAACGCAACAACATTGGCATACCACAAACAAACAATGGCGCTAACAAAATATATGCAACATTCACATTGTATGGTAAATATATGTGACGATGTAAATAATACATTGATTGCCCGTATATTGAAAATGCACCACTGAGGTAAAAGCACGATCGTTTTTCCAGTACGTTACATAAAATGCAGTGGCAGATATGGGTCTATATAAGTAAACAGTGAATTTACACAAAGGAACCACGTGCGGTGTGATATCACGGCCTTCACTATGGTAGATCGCGTTTCATACAACTGTACTGACATAAAGAAGTATACATTTTTCATTAAAAGAGTTTGTATTCCAAGAAACCCTCTTTTTCGATATATTACATACATAGTTGCATAAAACATATCACAGTGAGGACGCAATGTTTCAATCTGCCATGCCACCGCAATGTGTCCCATCAAAGCAATCCCTGGTGTCGTAAGATGACAACACTTCGAATGTGTATCTAGTATATGCTTCAAACACCATGTATAACCGTTTTACTAGATATCCTTTTATGCTCTTTCAGTTTGTCAGCATACACATACTTGGAAAATTGTCGTGGGCATATCATGTAGATCGATGTTCGTGCTTGTTTATGATATCTTAGGATATCTACAATATTGAGTCAATGTGTGCATGCGTCAGTGTTGTTTATCAATCATTGTAGCAACTGGTGATGTATTAAGATATGTACGATCCAAAACTCCAGTGTTTTTTAGCTAATGCACTAATTAATATGTGGAACCAAATTGACTTATAAGTTAGGGGAGTGTTGTTTGGGCGTGTCATTGTCAACATCAAATGTAGTAGTGGTCAATTGCTAGTATACTTGTGGTTACGTATGTGATACGGTATTGCATGGCTGTTTGTTTCGACGAGACAATTGTTTTCCGGTATTTGCTAGAAGCAATTTCTATGTATATGACTTTGTGGTAGTTACATCATCAGTGCCTGCATAGCATGTTCCAGTGCTGTAGTTAGTAAATTTTCATAGCTTATTCTCACTACAATTCCAACGATATTAGCGGTATTGCTTGGTGATTGACCAGCGGAGAAAATATATTTCGTAGGCAATGTATTATACATTGGGAGCATCGCGTTCGTAGTGTACGCGAGGAAACACGGTATTTTTGCCACATTTATAGTTTGATATGACTCTAACTACTTACTTAAACCACCTAGCGGTGTCCGCGATGTGTACTGTAATTAAAGCGTAACGATGGGCCAAATTATACACTCGAGAAAAGAATGTTGATAACTCCCTTTTAGGCTCGCGTGTGACGGCCACATTATTGTAGCAGTTGTACCTCGCATCGTTGACGTGCACTTAACTAAATTGCATGATTTAGCTAACAAAATACAGATTATCCACATACACACATCCATGGACGGTTATAATTGGAATAGCATATACATGATCTCGTAGTAAGAGAATGCGGTTTGTGTGCATAAATCGAGGATTTCCATATGCGCTTTGTCGATGTCAGCCGTCGAAGGTTTACGTCTGCTCGTTCAAGAGCAGGGGATTCTTCAAGTAGCTCACTCTCCAAGAATCCAAGGATCTGCCACATCGTCTTACCTTGTTTGCATCTATTCAATAAACGCATTATATTAAATTGAAGCATCCACGTAATCAAAAATGTGTTGGAGTTATTGCGAACATATAGAGTGTTATTGTTTATGCCGCAGTATACAAATTGGCTTGTGAGAAACCTATAACATATAATTAAAACACAGACATCACACAACAGTCAACAGCAAGTACGTATCTATCTACACATATATATAAGAAAACTAATATCGCATTAAAAATTATCAAATAAATACATTTCGCCCATACATCAGACATACCATGCTGTCTGCACGCAAACGCTATAATGCGGAAGTTAAGATGGCGCTGCGTGTCTTAGTTAATACGACAACTATTTTGGTGTCAGCTCGAGTATTGAATAGCATTCAAAATAACAGAGTGTACTTAATGCTCATAAGCAACGCCTAAAATTAAAACAAAAAACGATCTACGATAGAAGCCTCGAGATACTGCAGTTTATCTAGCAAATTTTAACCAATCAACTGTCGCAGCCTACTCTCCAGATATTGTTACATAAGACCCACACTGCAGCGGCGTTCAACAAAGCAATCTATTTAGTTTAAGCACTTTAAGCGGATGCAGTGTAATGATACAGCAAAATTGATTAAGGAGCTACAATCTTACACTAGGATATCTTCCAATCGTGTCGATATATATATTTACTGAACAATTTATTATGTCGAGATGAGCTGGTTAACATGTAGAAGGAGCTGCAAGACGTGTAATGTTCACGTTATTTTATATGTAACGTAACAACAACCTGGTGATTGTATACTACGTCGCCAACGCTTGTCGAGATAATTGGAAAAATACTATATAATTGCTATCAGGTATGCCATAAAGACATAGAAGAGCATTCGCATAGTACCAGCAGTGCAGGTACCACAGTTTGCTTGAGTTAGACAAAGACGCTAAAATAAATTAATATTGCTAAGCAAACGATAAACGCTGTATGTGAGTCACACCGGCTCGATTTCGTAGTTGCAAATAGTGGGGTTGTCGAAAATATAATATGACATTGTATGATCACCAATCGCCCTTGGTGGCGTAGCTCCTTGAATATGCGTATATTACCAGCAATGAGTTTCCATACTTAATCTCATGTGGTACGGCCACCACTAATAAAATTTTGATTGCATGCAATTGTCGCTCCCCGCCATGAGTTGTTCTGTTGCCTCGCTGGTATTTCTTTCGGGATTGAATGCATCCAAGCTTCCAAACCTTGTAAATCGTATCACCGGTTGCGAAAATAGAACTATCGATATTAAATCAACATCAATATTAGTCACCCTGGAATCACGTGGCGATTGCTTCTTAATGACTAAATGCTCCGTTTTAAGCTGTCATTTTATATTTCTCAGATGTATCTTTTTCGCAAAATCATAACATGTGAACGTTCATTGTATATTCATTTATGACGCGGCTATAGACTTTAAGCCGTTTGCTTATTACAGCTGCCGACATAGAGATAACTACATGTAGTACTTGGAATATTTACATTTCGATGTTAACACGAATACGTACTTAAACATACTTGATCAGGACCCAAATACATCACTCGACTGTGCAATGACATTCATAACAGCCATACGAAACCAAATTGAAGTGAGCGTCAAAACACACTATACCTACATGCACGAGGAGAGTGACACTCACCTTTAGTTATTAAATACAATGTAACCTCATGTTGCTCGCCACGATAAGCTAACCCATATAAGCAAACCAAGTACACTCGAGCCAACCTGTTATTGCTATGTGGACAATGGATGTGTTGAAACTTATCGTCATGTGGTACGAGTGCTGCACTATATTATCGTTGCGCGAATATATTATAAGTTATGATTGCTATCTTATCCTACATATCGCGATGCTCTGTCGCGGTAGGATATGTAGTATGACATCCATTCTTGATATTTAGGCTATATATAGCATAGCGCATTGATGTACAAGATTATATTCCGTTATTGGCTTGTCTTACATCGTGTCCAACTCTAATCTGACGCATTTGAGTTGTATTGGTCATTTCGTACGTAACGTAGGGAAAATTATCGATCAAGGTCGCCAATATAAGCGAAGTGTCCGTTGTTTTGCTTTTGGTTCCACGACTTTGCAATAAATACAATTAATTACATTACACTCTTGTTCTGGACAAGAATATAGTTAATGTGTGATGCACATATACGTATAACAGCTGCTTGGTTATGTCGTCGATTCGCCCTTGGCGTAAACGCGTTTAACAAATGTATCGTAATAGCTGTCGTTGTGTTGATGCCTGCTTTTTCATTTTCGTTACGCCTTACTGCTGCATATACGACAGAAACCACTTTTTTGCTCTTTATACAACATATATAATATACAATCCGCAGTAAACGCGATATAAAGTCTCGAAACCAACACAAATGCAAGATGTGTACAATTCATCCATCAATAGAACGGCATGTCAAGTGTATATTAAGCTACCAATACCATTAAGTAATTTTTTCGCGTGAAACGAAATACTCGCGTAAGTTCCAGCAAATTCTACAAACAAAATATATACCGCTCCCTATTCATTTGTAAATAGATCAAATTTATGGAATCCGTCTCCAGTTAGCTCTCATACGAGCAACATGTTCTGCTCTTGTCAATTGTCTAAGCAAGTAACAAAAATACAAACATTTTTTCTATAATGCGGAGAGTATGCTTACCAGCGGATAAGGTTTTCGTACGTAATCATATACACCGCATCATATGTTTAAAACTGGAAAGCAAATGGAAATCAAGTATCATACTGGACACAATTCCAGCTCAAGGTTGTGTTTAAAAAAATAGATAAGTCGTATCTATGAGCATCATAACTAGCTTACATATTTCCATACATTATCTACTACACTCATGGCTTGAATACGGAAACTTTGTTGACAAAACTTGGTCGTATATTGCAGTGTCAAATCATTTGAGCGACTATTGACTTCGAATCTGTAAAATGCCATGCCATATAAAATGGCGTGGTGAAATGCGTATTCAATCGCCAATACTAGCAATTGATCGGCGCAAAAAAATCACTCTCTTCCTCTTGAGCTATTTGTCATTACGTCCAATTGCTATAATACAGCCATCTCGTTTTGCAACCTCATGTCAAAAATAGTGCTTCCCGGTATTGGGGCAGAGAAATACTATTATGAATAAATGTAAGAACCTGCACGAAAATATTCCCCATTTTAGCATTACGGAAATAAGATACGGTCATAGTTATATACGTACATTAAACTAAGTGTTTCAAGGAATGTCACATAGCCTATATCTGACTAAAGTAATAAAAAAATAGTTCTAGTATTGTGTCATTCGTGCCGTTACAAGAACGGCGCATATACATGCATGCTATATTTCAGCAAACGTTCTATTCTATATGTTACGGTATTTGTCAGAATCGTATTTTGATGTATATAGTTGTGTCATTGTATATCCATTGCAATTTACACAGTTAAAGCGACTGCTCACCTTATCAATACTATATTGTTTAGCTTTTATATGCCGGGAGAATTTGTACATTGCTGCCTATACATATTGTGAAATGTGACCACACAGAACGACATAGAAAATATGGTCTTAACAAATTTCAGCACATTTCTTTTACTAATAAACGAATTAATTTGATAGTAAAAAGTGAAGACGAAACATCGCGGAATCAAACGTGAAAATAGACCAACAGCAATTTGGTCGATAAATAAACTTTGTAAACCCAGCACAGATACACCGCAAAGTTTACGACAATGATTGGAGAAACTGTTACACAATTACGAAGAGGAGCCATCACATGATTACAGCAGCTTTATTGTCGCGGTAAGATCAATATGAGATTAAATTAGACTAACATTGACGGTTGCATTAGCGATATCATATATTTTTTTAATATTGTTATCGCAAATACCGCACCATAAAAATCTAAAGTAGCACAAACGAAGTGTACTACTAGACACAGCAAAAATAAGACAAAGAAAATTGTTATACCTCACCCTACATCACTTCACTTTCGAGAGGTACACCTCGAAATAAATTATTTAACTCCGTCGCGTGGTGCTACAAGGAACAAGAGTAATGATTTTATCGATCGATGAAATGCCCAGCAAAATGCTTCGCTTGTTAAGTTGCAAAACTATTAAATGAGTTGTATCTTTTTATGTTTCACGTCGTATCAATTGTATTGATTGACTCAACATACGTATTGATACTATGTTTGGTGTCGAATGCTTCATCTAACAATGAAATACATATGTTCATGTTATATATCGAGCAATTATTTCAAAAATCAGGCAAGTAATACTGTACCTTATTAAGAATAAGTCAATTGCACACATTTAGAAGGCAACTAATCTCACAACGATATTCAAACTGTGAGGAACACGTACTGCACTTTAAGTACTTCGCTAATTTACATGTTCAAAATGTGCTACTGAAAAAATTGAATTGTATTGAAATAACAATATAAGTAGCTTGTGCTAGGAGCGTCAGAATTAAGAACACATCAAAAATATGCTCGTAGAATGTTGTTTATTGTAGATAGGATTATAAAAAAAGTTTGGATGTGTACAAATGCAACAGCCGATGCTGTCAATACAGCGTCATGTACTACCTCCTTGTTTGTATAAGTTATTGACTAATGCAATGTATGTAGGAAAAAGTAGTGCGGATTAGACATATAAAAAGATATTTGCACAAGTCTGGGCAAAGCGTCCAAGTGAGCGATGAAATTCGATAGAAACCAAAATTTGTACATATTATCGTCTTGATACGTAGGCGAAATACCGCGGGGAATTGTATACAAAGCCAATTTAGCTACCAATTTAGGTTTTGCTTTCAAATCAACGAATATTACACGTGGGAGATACAAGCTCAAGCATTTGCACCTCCAATAGCAACAGTATTTCATATGCTTTGATAACGGGTAATCACATACTTTTTCATAGTATCCCAAACAATGTTGATTTGGATATATTCGAGTGAGACATGTTATGTTGTAGCTTACATAGTGGGCGATCGGTTTGATGATTTGCAAAAATACGTTGTTTTAGACAATACACGATACTTCATGTGCGGATCAGTTAGAAAGGCAACAACGCATTCGAAACGAATTCCTAGTGTTTTCTATGCCAAATTACTGTTTACGCGACTCATGCGTAGCTTACAAATTGCTACTGTGGCAAGTCCGCGGGTCATCGAGTTGCCGGAATATGTGTACAAATGGCAAGACTGTTTATGTTGCGCGACAAACGCAAAAATTGATATTCATTATTGGCAATAAAAGTCCTCGGTGCGGTATGAAATCTGTTATAATAGTAAATAGTGCTATTCCAACTCCAAGGCGCGTACGCCGGTATTACAAGCCGCTATTCGAGCTATTTCGAATTGTACTTTGATCGATTAATAAGTACAATGCGGTATTAAGTACAAATGTGGTGTATGTGACACAGCACTGTATTGTCTGTTTTGTGCAGAACCGTCACGCAATCATAGAATTCTTAATGAGAATTAACCAGTACCACATCAGGTACTGTTGTAAACATCACACACAGCGCAGTAGACCACTGTTTTACCAGGCTAGTGTACAATCGCGAAGAAAACACACAAATATATATGACGGCTTGTCTTGCCCGTCGTACTTCACTATTTCATATCATTTTCTACCACAAAGATAGGTCTTTTTGCTTATTCGGTCTATCATGGGCATATCAGCGACCACAAACACGTGTTTATTGCATGAAAATGCCATTTGGTATCAAGTAAGAAGCGACTACATGCATAGCACTCACTATGTCACATTATGTGGGCATGGTGGACTCACAGACTATCCACACAACTGTATATACATTTTGCTAAGAACTGAATAGCAAATATACTCCACATAAAGATACTTGAACTCGCCTCTGTTCTTGATATTAGCGCCCTTGTACACGAATATCAGGCAATGAACAAATAATCTAAGCATAACAGCATGGTCAAATATCCATAATATTTCTTAATGGGCTACACAAACGTACGCAAAACCTGTGAACGCCTAGCAAAGAAATTACCGTTATATCAAGAAGAGGTTATTCAATAGTGCTGTATGTATTCCGAAGTGCAACACGACCCACTGTGGTTGCATTACCTGTCTGACATATTCAAATTATATTTGATGCCGTTGGATATCATCACCGCATTCAATGTCTCTTTTGTACAATACTCTATTACCATTAGTTTTCTTCTGTCTCATGCTCAATTGTATATCGAGATTTTTTCCGATGAGTAGTGCTCCGTTGATGCTGTATGACTTCAAAATCTATCTTATCATATGATGTTCATGTGTTTAAATGCTAGAGGTGGAATATTTATAGCCTATATTTGCGGTGCAACAAGCTGCCAATACGAATTGTAGGTTACTGATGAAGACTGATTTTGTATTTGCTCTGTCCTTTCGACATCGAAATTGCTATTAGTGCATGTCCTTCACCCACTGATTTTTTCACGTAGTAAGTTATTGTAAGCATGATAGTCGTAACTAAACGATCACACTATATACAGCGACGATATATATTGCTGATCTTCGAAAGTACTTCGCAGTGTCATACTTTACATTTTCATCCACACAACGAAGTAACATGACAATTTAACTAATATAATGAATCCTGACTCTTCATGTATGACAAAGTTTCATGTACATCAATCTCATTAGTCAACGCTAACACAAATATATTGCACGCTAGCGAAGCGAGCCCTGTTTTTAATTTCATCTTTGTGTCGATAAAAATAGCAACTCCCAAGAGTATGTTATTCGTTGCTGTCTAGTAAAACACGTATATTCAAAATTCGATCGTCCAAGTATGGTTTTTTTTACTACAGTGGTTTAGTACCAGCACACCTAGTAAAGCAGTTGTAATGAGTAAGGCAATGTCAAATCACACTTCAATACACAATATCATTTTGGTGTTGCGCAACGCAATTATTGATTACTGGATCGAATCATTAGTTTTCGACAATCATTTACAATTGTTTCCATTACTGTTTAAACTATGCATAAACCGTGATATTATGTGCAGTGACTATGAATAGGTGATTCCTGCCAAAATATACATAACTTGACATGAAATGAATTGTCTTGAACACACTTGCTTAACGCAAATTATATATTTACAGTATGTTAAGTTTCCATGTCATAAATCTTCCTGAAATCATGATGTGTGTCGGTTTAAGTATCGTTCGAAGTGCCGGTTGTGATTGGATAATCGCTTGTTGATGTAATAAAGCGAATCGTTTTTGAAACGTGTTGTACGACTCATTATCACTATGACCATATCTACGCAGTATGTCTAACACACTGTCTTAACTGTTTATACACACTCGTGAAGCAAAACCTACCGTTTGCCATCTTACTGTTACCAATTTTTGCAGCTTTGACGCAGTACTCAGCGGATACGTAAGAGTAATTAGGCTCGATTTTTCATTTTCCGAGGTGGCATAGCAAACTAATTTCACTTATATACTACGTTACAATGTTGCACTTGCATTGACGTGAATAAGTATGACAAACCACTTCAAACAAACAAGCGCATATTCATAATATATATTCATGATCTTACATCTAAGCTGTCATGCGCCACTCTGTCATATCCAATTATACTTTGTGTTAAGCGACGTGATATATTCAGGTTAAAATATGTAGTCTCTCCCGTATCATTCGGATATCATGAATTAGCCCGGCTCTAAGGCGTGCAGCAAGTCGACTTAAAGATTCAGCAACACAATGAGTACAACGATAGACACAAGCATGATATGCATTTGATCAACATTACAATACGCGATATTCGGTATGCTACATTTTCTTCTATTATCGCCTTTGCAGCATACAAACGATTTGCACTAATAAGATACATGTAATTTACTCACGGAAAGAACATTAAATGATTAGTGTATCTGGCACGTAATATCTATACCATGTGTTTACTCAATATGTTCGTCATCAACGACAATTTAGCTGTAGTATTTTTGTACTGCGTTGACGTGCGACTTATTATTCAAACATCGAGTTGATAACACAACGAAAGGGAGCTCAAAATCATGTGTATTTTTGCTTTGCTTGTGCTACCTACAAAATTGCTCATACTTGAAGTGCGAGCATGGATAGGCCACATCAATATTTTTTTGAAAATAAAGGTATTTACTTATGTTTGTAGGTTTGATAAATGGAGAGAAAATTAGATTGTTTTCCTAATCACATTTGATGCAACTCAGTCACCGAATTTGCAAACTGAGATTTATCCATTTTGATTGGCATATCGATTACTAGTTCGTAGCATTTTGTCTCTGTTGATCGAGCATCACACAAGAGTAAATACCTCTAATGTTCCTTTCCGACAACGCGGTGAGATACCATATGATTGCGCATAATCTGAGCAGCATCTACAAAATTTGAACACCATACCCTTTCATAGCGATTTAAAGCAGATATTCTGGGTGTAACCTCGACGCGGGCTCAAGTTACTCAAATTTGTCGTGTTCATGCCGTATTTTCCTGGCGTCAACGTTAGACTTGCAAAATACATGCTGTGCGTTGATCTCGACAAGTGTGATATGTGCATAACACTATTGTTTAGCTTGAAAAAACTCCCGCTGTGGCCACTAGTTCAAGCATTTAAATGCCCTAGTGCTAGATTTGTTCATCAATAAGTGGAGCGTCGGCATTTAAGGGTTATTACACGTGTATACTATACCCAAATTAATTTGACGTGTTTGTTAAACGTTTGCAAGTGCATAATTTACCGCAAGACAGTAGTATACATACTATCAGTGTGCGTATGCGAGTCATACAAAGCTGCTTGCACTATTTGCCGACATGAAATATCCGACAGTTGATCATGTCAGGATAATTTGTTTAATGTACGCTTCTTCATGAAGAGCAAACTGTTCGCTCGAATTGATCGTCAATTATAGCCTCAAACTCGTAATTTATTGGCACCAGCTAGGATGCAAAGACAAAACGAGCGATCGCCACACAAAAAACCTTTTATTTCCTCATTATTTGTGTTGTCTGCATACAACACAACAGCTAACTTTTTGATCTGTGTCGATAAGTATACTTAATAAAGGTATGCCACTATGTCCGCTTGTGCACATCCCCCGCATGTGGTGCTTGCTTCGTTTAATTAGGCAGGAATTCACACAGCTGTTTTGTCTACTCTATATCACGACTATTCTTTTAATTCCCGGAAATTCGTTGTTGTGATTTGTTACGGTTATAGTATTTGAATTTATATTTTATTCCCTAGAAAATGTGTACTGGTGATTGAATGTCATTTTGTATATCAAGTAAGAAGTTTTCACATCTCGAAACATGATATCAGACTCATTAAATACACGGCCAATGACGTGTAAATATGATAATTGCTGCCTCTTAGCTTACGAAATCGACAGGCAACAATTACTTGCCATGAGAAAAACACGATCGGAAATACTGTGTACTTAACATCGATACCGCTTTGTAGTTTGCTCACATAACCATTTCTAAAACAAATGTTTCAGGATCTTGAGATCTTGCACTGAAATTGACTATCATTATGTAATGTACTTAGAACAGTTTTCATATCAAGGAGCATTTTATTTGACGTGTTAGAGACTTGACCAATGTATGTGATATTATAGAAATACTAGCAAATAGATCGTGACAAAATACATTAGTCATGTGAAATATGAAACGTTAAGATAACATATGTACTAAACTCTAATGTATTTACGCATACTGTACTTCTGTCTTGAAAACTGAGTCAATTAAATCACTTTACATACATACCAGCAAATACTGATAAATATAAATTCCGTTAAAACGAAAGTGCGCTAATACAACATCGTTTTTGGAGTAGCACAAACTACCACAGTTTTGTAACAATGCGCAGTGCACATCATAGACATCTATTTATGGTACTGGTGCTATTATGGTGCGGTAAGGAGCAGGAGACACTAGGTTCTATTTAGTGTTGGCTATTCGGGGTTGTTTTTACCCATTTCTAAACACGTGTCGTAATAGAAAATGAAATTTGGTAACTATTCAAGACATCACAAAGAGATAAAATCGCACCGCAGCTCGAATTCAATACTGCTGTAACTGATACAAAAACTTTAATATTGGCTACTTACTTGCTCATACTGGGTTGTTATGATAACTTATCATTTTGGCTACACATTTCTACATTGAACTTGCTCATTAATATTATCCTACCGATATTGATTTCTCCTTTGATCACCTGTCAACAGACATAACTATTTATAGCACACATTAAGACTGATAATTGACGAGGTTACTATTCGTGGTATATACTTTAAAAACACTACAACACTAAGAAAACTAAACGCCGCTCTCTTACGACCTTTATGACGGAAGTGCAACAGCGTCGTTGTTCTCCTCTCTCAAGATTTTTCTCACGTCTTTGCTCAACAGTTTCACTCTGTATTTCTGTTAGAAAGGTCGTAGTAATCTAGTAAGATTTCCACTGAAAGAAATATACGACGCGTACTATGAGCATGTCAGCGTTGACTAGCGATAAAAAATGTGTCTACCATTGAGAAACTCTTCGTTCACAGTAGCATATTACATTTCATATTAGCATGCGTCGATCCCTAAATACCTGTTTCTGCTACTTAGTTTGCTTGCCAAATTTGAATACACGTTTTTGCGTGAGCTCGCTATTTGTAGGAAGCCTAACGTTTTTGTAAATACAGGTAATAGCACGCTACCCTGACGGCTACGAAATTCATTTTTGAGATTTAATCAAGTGGTGAATGCAATTTGCCGAAAAAACTCGAGTTCACGTAATTTTGATTTGAAATGTATATGCTTACATATTTCCAGTTTGCGCGCTACACTCGGTAGCAGAAGTATAATCTTTGCGAGGCAGTACTGGTACCTAAATACGATTTTGTTTACATTAGAGCATTCGCACTGGTCACGCTAAATGTATCATGCCAAATAATTGTATAGAGTGAATTGTACCATACAAATGCAACGTATTTAATCATTTGGCATGATGATCCACATCAGTCACTCCAAAGTCATCGCCAAACATCACACTATCAGCCACTCGATTTGCAAAGCGTTCGCTCATTGGCTTGTTTTGTGCTTGCCTCATGTGTTCAGCAGATTTGCATCAGATTTTTCGAAACCCAGCTGAAAGCGTCATTTTCCTATATTCACGCTATATTTGTCGTTTCTAGGCCAAATCGGGTCCAATTTGGTGTGATTCCGCCAAATTTGGTGTGTCGATATGCAAAATTTACTATTGGCGTGATTGGTGCGAGCGATAAATTTCATCGTCGTACGTATTTTTCCGCCAAATGGATTTAGCGTGATGTTTGGCGAGACCGGTGCGGATGCTCTTATGATATACGTATATATTTTTACTTTGAAGTACTTACCGGTACCGGTAATACAATGCTTTTGTGGTACAGTATCCGACATATTTACAGACGTAATATATTGTTCTATGAATTAGTGAAGGAATATACACCGTTTTCGTGCTGACAATGCATATTGGCCGAGTATAGGGAGTCTGCAAACTCATATGTGTCGTCCGACGTGGAATTATGACACACAATTTAATTGTGCACAGAACCCTGTTTGAGTGTCATAAAGGCGCACATTAGTTTATAGAGTTTTATATTACGTCAGAGAATATGTGGTATACTGTCCCTCAAAAGAGATGTAATTCAGTTTGTGACGGGGGTACACTAATATGCATGGTATATAAGTGTTATTGTATCAAATGAATAGGAAAAGGTATTCAAATAGAACATGAAATGGAAGGACCCATATGTACATATTTTTCATACAGGTGTGCCTTAACGACTCATAAATTGGGTACACCACACGATAAAATTGTCAAAATTGTACGT
>JAADXH010000764.1:0-17119 GCA_023337595.1 Globisporangium camurandrum | reverse complement strand
TACACGGGCGGCCGCAGAGTGTCCATGTATGGCCACTCGGGCGTCGGCATCTCGCCCGCCGGCTTGTCTTCCGCTGCTGCAGTCGCCATGCTGCGCTCGATCTTGATGAATGCGAAATGTTGCTGCACGATCTTTCAAATCAAAAGAGTGAAAAATATCTGGCGACACTGAAATACACCCTTGCTTTAGTTGTAAGTACATCGAGAACCGTTGGATGTTAACGTGAAGGAAACAATTCTGCTTTGCGTTTCTTAAAGGTATTTTGCACTTTAATACCATGACCGCAACCACATCAGAAGGATGACACAGAGCTGTAAAGAGATGGATCCCATCGACAAATCTTTCTCTCCTCAACGCATACAAAGCGATTAAGATCCACACCGACAAGTAGTTCAGTACGTTACAACGCACTCGACATCACAAGCAGCGACGCCTCTGTGCCTACTCTACTCCAAATCTCAATGTCGTCTGTACAACTGTCTCGCACGTGGCACTGACGCGGGTATATAATCAGTGCCAGCGCGCAAAATCGGAAACACAAACACCATGTTCTGGGTGCATTTTAGTGTGTATGGTGTTCCGTCCGCACATACCATTCGCACAGCGGTTGAAAAAGCGAAGCAAATCGAGTGAATGCGGTGCTAATGGCTAAGGTCTTTGCTCCTTTCTGGCTTTTAATAGTCGCATCGTTTCTGCTACACTGCCTCTTATCAAGTTGCTCCGAGAGCACACGCGTCAACGTCCAAGCGTCGCATACCGCAGACGTTTGAGCGTCGGGACGTTGCACTTCAAGCAACGCGAGGTTTGCGTTGGTGTGAATACTGCAAAGACAGCGAGCGGCACAATACAACAACATGCCCAAAATACAAGCAGCACAAGAGCGAGTACCAGATCCAAACGCTTCCACCGCTATACCAACAATTTTAGTATCGATTGCGTTACATTCAAAATAGCGACATAGAGGTAACGAAAGAGGATGTAACATACTCGTTTACGTTTTAGGCAAATGGGATTCGTGTATTTGAGCACCATTTTACAAACATTACACCATATCGTATATCTCTGTCTCTCTCTCTGCCGCTTTTGCAAGCGCTGTTTCTCTGTTTTTCTAACACAAGTCAACTTGACACTCTTCATGATACTATTAGCCATTCGCCAAGAGCACTCTTGCATATTCAAATGATTTCGTACAATACAGCACAACAAGATCTCTCGTAATGATGTTTATTTAATAGTTGATCAGCCGTCAAGCATCTACTTTTTGTTTAGAGTAAATAATCCTATAAATTATGGTTCATACATTTCAACAATATCTCTCAAACTGTGCAATTAGACCGGTAATACAGAGATTCGAGTTTTAATAGAGCTCTAGAGTGTCGTAAACGTGGTAAATATACGACTATAATGACGACTTTAACTTCACACAAAAACGACAACTCGTACTTTGGCGCTGCAAGGAGCTCATGGATTGCACGAGTCCTCTATTGCGCACGACACATCGAGGCTCACTTGCGCAGCCGACAGATGTTGATCCGATTTAACGCGTGTGGTGTTCATTTGTAGCTACCGCTGACCCGTTTCGCCCTACATATAACAGCGTTGACTCTTCCAGCCACTTATGTGCTTCACAGGTGTCACGTTAGAGTAGATACTGTGTTAGCACACGTCATCTTTTATCGTTGTGTTACAGCTACAGGCATAATTCTGAATAGTCAAAAATGACACAAACAATATCCCGACGAATCCGATTGATGTTGAGCATAATCACTTTTGTCGGGTATTTGTGTGACTCGATAAAAATCTGTGTGACACGAAATTCGGCAAAGCGAGTCAATCAAATCGTTTCCGAGCCATTCATCAAAACACGGCAGGATGCCGCAGCGACCAACGCGCATCCTCCTTACTGCACTACAAAAGCTGCAACTCTGTGCGCACCACCAGCAGCAACCGACAATCTCTCTCCGCGACATCACTGTGTGGGCGACCGCCGAATTTGATGTACCCATGGAGCCGTCTCTCGCGATGGTGTCGAAACTTTTGCTAGCGCCTGTGTCGCCAGACGACGCTCTCGCTCGTCCCACGCCTACCTCCCATCAGCACGTCTCCTCGCTGCCACTAGAACAAGCACTCGTTTGCTGGGTCACGATGTGTGAGCAGCTCAAGATTCCTGTCGTGACGTGGGCGATGATGCGAGCAAAAGCGATGAAGTTGCGCTCGGCCATGATGCTCGCACCGTCGTATATTGCCGACACCAAGTTTGAACGCATGCTCTTTTCAAACGGCTGGATTCAGAAGCTACAGAAGCGCCACGGAGAAGCAGCGTTGGCGTGCGCGAAGCTCGTCGAAGATGGTAGAGTAAAGCTAAAGGCAGTAACGATTTAATACAACCCGTGCGATATATTCAACATTGATGAATCAGCGTACTTCTACTGCATGATACCATTCACTTCAATCAGCAAGACAAGTATTGCAGGACGCAAGAAGCTGAAGAAAAGACTCACAGTCGCAATCGCATTCAATGCAAATGGATTGCCCAAGTGGCCATTGTTTTTTATTGGATCAGCAAAAAAGCCGTGATTTTTAACGGCAGCAGCGCGAGTGAACTTGGTGTGGATTACGCAAATTCCGCGAAAGGGTGGGTGACAACCTCTCTTTTTGGGCTTTGCTCGAGTACTTTGATCAGCAAATGCGCGCAGAAGGTCGTCAAATTTTGCTCCTCCTTGAAAAATCCTCTCCGCATCGTGTTGAAGCAGACATTTCACATGTCAGAGTGCACTTCTTGCCACCAAACACCACCGCCGACCTGCAACCGCAAGATGCTGGCATAATACAAGCTTTCAAAGCCAACTCAACAATCTTCGCAAAGCACACATTGTCGACAAGCTGGACGATTTTCTTGAGCAAACTACCCATGTTGAGATCGACGTTGATCTACTCTACAGCGTCACTGTATTGGAGGCGATAAGGTGGGCACAACAAGCATGGGACCAAGTCGGTACAACTACTGTAGCAAACTGTTGGCGTCATACTAGCATCATTGATGTGGATGTCTTTGAGCTCGTATCTGGTTTAAAAAAAACTTCGCATCGCTCCATTTTCGACACGATAGCATGCGCATTAGTCATCTTGAAAAATAATACCTTTATAAAATTGCAAACCTCTGTTAATTTGTGATTCTGACATCACAAAGTCATTTAACAATAGAGAATTACACCTGTATACAGGATGCTTGCTACCCTATTGGTGATGACAGCACTTCTGCGACGGCGGGCGCTTCGCTACTATTGTTGTAGTTGTAGTAAAATTGGGTATATTCCGATACTTTCTACGACTTCGAGGTAATCCCGAATATTTGTGCTACGTATCTGCCTGCTCTATTCTTGGCTGTTTCATTGCTATTGCCATCCTTGCCCTCATTAAATTCCCGACATGATGCACAGTGGCCAGGTCAAGGTCAAGCAGTTCTAGTACATGCTGTGTTTTTGTCCTGTCCGCGATGTCACTCGTCTGTATGGTCACTCCCCTGTCAATTGCTACGTTGGACATCGTGTCTGCCGTTTGTGTTAACGCTCTCAGATGGCGCACCCATGTCACTACACTGCACACAGCTGCAGATAGGCACGCTCATTGATACAGTGATTGTAGATGCTGTGCTGCTGGTTTTGGCATATGCTGTACTTCTCACAAAATCGACTGACTGTCCTTAACTACGTGTACCAATGCAGTTGCTCGGCCACCACAAAAGCGAGCGCGCACACTAACCGCAGGTGCTGAAGCGACGTGGATTATCTAGTTGCGCGCTCTATACGACATTTCAGCTCCCCGTGCGATATGCTACGTTGTAGGCATATGTTCCACCCTCATTATGAGCGTTTTAAACCCTCCTGGTCCAGGATTGCCTATGATCCCGCCGTTAAATAAGATCACGAGACTTTTCGAAAATCACAGCGGCGCAATACGGATCGGACACAATGAATAGCCGATGCACAGCTAGCATTGCAATATCTCCAACTCAGGCTTTTATCGTGCCAGTGCTGTGCGTAAACGTCCTGGTAACTGTTATGTGTTAGGTTCGCACACATTGCGTGCACAATGGTCTCCCCATGTCGTCCCAGGTGCTACAGATCCCGACAGAGTCCCATTTTTCACACCACAGGCCGTGGATGACGGAGGTGGCCGTGCTAATTCATGCACGCTCAAGCGCATCGTTTAGCACATCAAGAGTGGCAAGTGCAGCTTGTAGCTCATCAAGAGTGACATCTTGTGGTGTGTATTCGGCTTGTAAAATCGATGCCGCGTTAAGAACGAAGGTGTCAGAAAGTGTATGACTATACATCGCTACCCTCAATTGCTTCCATTCGAGTCCGTTGATGCACGACCACGGCGTCAGTCACGCTCGCCAATCACGTACCACCAATAAACACAGACAGAGCCAGTACAGAGCTGCGTGCGGACGAGACGCCGGGCAACATTGCGGGCACGGGACTGTCGTGTCTCATACTAGCAGGGCATTCAATTACATGCGATAGATTGTCAGTCTCCTGACACCGGACATCGAATAAAGGTGCTTTAGCCGCTTCCATGGGTATCATTGTGTTCGAGTCGTGTCGGAGGGGATCTTCTACAGTTATACGCTAATCGCGCCGCTCCTGCTCGGCTCTACCTGTCGCAACTCGTCCACCATAGACTCTTGCGCGTACGTTTCGCACTATTAGGTCCACCCTGACGGCCCTCCTCAGCAATGTACCAAACGAATCAGCTCGGGACGTGCCAGAACGCACTCTGGGGCATCTTCTATATTCCGGTCGCAAAGCTGTCAATATACACATCGAGCTCAGTGCGTGGTGCTTCATGTTGTTTATATTTCGGATCATAACTATGACGTTCTGTTCTTCGTGGCGCACAAATTACTCCGTCCCGTGTACCTCGCCGTTGTTATACACCACCACGCGCTTCCACCTGTCCGGCCGCGTCAGAAGTCTTGGACATGATGCCAACAGCACGGCAAAAACGCGTTTAAATTAACAACTGTTGTCTTTGGTAATACTGTAGCTCTGCTTCAGTGGCGTCACCGCCATATTTCGTTCACTTAAACTGTTGCTGTGAAAGGAACAAGGTTTGCGCTACTGTACGCACAGCTGCTCGTGCTATACGTTGTGGTCACAACTTCCACGGCGGCGTCGTCGGCGTACTCGGGTACTAGCTGCTCGCATGCCTGCTCACTCTGCGGCATCAGATCCAGTGATACATTCAGCTGCTGCGATGACAGCGTTTGCAGCTGCAATAGTTGTTCCGGTACCTCACACCAATCAGTTCGACGCAGTACGTGAGCGGAATGTACTGGTCGTACACGGCATAATAGCTTTTGCTCGGGTGAGTTACGCCGGTCGTAGCGGTACTTGAGTGGCGTTCCTCGATCCCACGTGCGAATGATTGCCAAATGCGAGGTAGCAAAGAGGTATGCCTGGGATGTATATGATTAAAGCACTCTCTTTAATACAGACTCGTTACGGTGTATTTAATGCTGTTATCGCTACGACACATGGCGCTTGCGTTTGCATTGGTTCAACAACGACGGATTCCATCTGGCAATCATATTTAAACCTATGCCACACCGAGTAAACACACAGACTACATCGTAATGCTAATCGTGTTGCCCAAGTCTCATAAATACGTTGGCAACGCCTTCCTGTTGTTTTCAAGTGACGTTTTCGTGCAGCGACGAGTAAAACGTGACAACTATACTGAGCAGATCTATTACTGTTATGATCAAAACAACTCACGCCATATGCGCACAACATTTCTGGCATTGTAAACAATATCTAAACATCGGAGTGCTAATCAAAACAATTCTTAGAATGTGTAAATTTACACCGCCGTCGCCGACATTTGATTCCCGATGTCTAAATATTGTCATGTTTACTAAACGGATCTATTGCATCTGTGTGATGCAAAAACCCATGTTGTTAGGAAGTACTTCACTAATGAACGATACCACGCGCTTTGGTCACCCTGATGATACAACCATGACGAAATAATTGCTAACATTGAGAAAATGCATATCCGAGTGTGGTATGTGCTTGGACGAGGTTCTTGTGTATTGATTAATCACATTTTCACGATATTTTTAACCTGTTTATAAAAGCTGCAGTTAGAGCATTTCATAGTAAACACGTTGTAGAATTTTGTATCAACTATATTCAATGTGTTTCATTAGTTATAATAATACTGTTCACGGTTAAGCCTTTCGAAATCGTATATGGAGGACAAGCGCGATAGACTGATTATGAATTTGGAGTGTTGCAGCACAATCTCCCAAATCAAATAAATGCAAAATTTAGTAAATGCTAATGAGCACATCCTTAAGTTGTATTAGTTGTAAAATATCAGACAGTTCGATTTAACAGTAGACCGTTATCGGGCCAATTTCTGTTCAGGTCACAATGCTGGCCATGCCTCTTTTGCGTCCTGGTTCATATCGAGTGGTCGTACCTGATGTTAATGCTCGCTTTAAATCGCCTTTCGACAACAAGATACTGTAGCGACATCCAATATGCCTACCACGACACGTGCATTGAAACGCATCAAGATGGATCGCACTCGTGCAACTGCTGCTACGCACTATGGGCTCCTCACACTGATGCAGTCAGTTACTACCCCTTTGCTCGCTCCCACGATCACCCGCAACAACTAGATGTTGCATCTGCTGCGAGTGCGGTCGTCGAGTGTGCTGCCGTGCTGGACGCACGCATTGTGAGTGACATGTGTACTGTCTCACATAACGCAGCGTATTCTACATATTCCTTGGCACCGCAAAGAGCTACGCTTTGCGCTTCTAATGAAAGAGTGGGCATAATGACCGAATGGCTCGGTGACGCAACAGACACGATTGCGTTGCTGTCAACGCATGCGTACGTACCGCATCGAGCTGCGAATGGCGATGCGATCATTACAGCTGCATATGTGACTTCATCGCTCGATGGTGCACTGAAAATGTCTATAATCCTGTGGACGCACGCGCATGACCCACAGCGACGAGAGACGGGCAGCGTTGCTGACTCAGCGATGGCGATTGCTGCGTAGACGATCTGTTAGTACAGGAGCTTGAATTTTTGCATGGCATGGAATAGACGTCGTCAGAGCTGTCCAACGCGAGTTCAAGCAGTGATGATACACGACTGTCTCACCAGATTGTACATGCCGGTATACTTTGTACTGCGCTCATGCAAGACAAGACACATATATGACATGGTGTTCGAAAAGATAAAAGCAGCATCAGCAAGTTCCGACCGCCGTCAGCAAATTGAACCATTGTAGATTGTTTGTGAATTTGATTCAGCCCTAATTGGAGCTGTGCAAAACCGCATTATCTCGTGGCAGACTCGTCGGCTGTTCATTCATAGTATAAAAGCATGTTGGCGTTGAATGAAACGAGGCAGATTCCGAGCAAAGAAAACTAGATTGCAAGGACAAATGCTGTCCTCGACATGCTCTGCGTCGTCAGCTTACGAGTAGTTGAAAGACAGGGTGTGAGATAAGTACGCGATGAGAATGTGCAACAATGCAGTAGTAGCGGCATTGTCGCACTTTGCAACTATACCGACATGGCTTACACACTTGTTGTGTGTTAAGCTGATTTATTGGATTATCTTGCATTAAGGTACAATAAATCGTAATACCGCATTTTCTATGTAATTACTAATCCTGCATATTATTGACAAAGACAATTTTGATGTTGTTGCTGCCTATTCGATGAGCGCCTTCTCTTATTGAATGTAATTTATTGACAAGAATCTGTTCGTCAATTGAGCACCTTCAGTTTTTAGTTCTATGAGATTCAGCGAGTGTTACAATTTTCTTTAAATTGTTTTCGACATGCAGCGACGTGTAACATTGCTAGTAATGAGCCACTTTATACCGAACGGGGAGGCGCAGGACAAAATTGCAAATAATGCGATTTGTGTGATGTGCAGCTCACAATACCTCTATTGGACATGAATCAGCAATGCGCACTTTCTTTCTCTAAATATATCAAATGTCATCTATGATACAAAATAATAACAACCGAGACTAAAACAGAAACGATTCGACGTCGAAGACACGACATTGGTGGTGTACAATTCAGCGACAGTAATGAATGTCTGATATTTGTCGATTAAAAATGAGCACAAAATGTCAGATGTGCTGTGAATGCAATCACAACTGCTTTACTTTACCAAAATCGATTCCGATTGAAATACTTCCGTCCACGATAATTAGTGACAACAACTACTGAGTCATTTTCAAGCCGTTGCTTGGTCAACAAGACGGCGAACTCGTGACATTTTATGTTTTAAAGGACGGGTGAGAAATAAATGTCGCGCATATGCAAATGCATACATATGCTGCAATATGAATGTTTTCATTACTTCTACTACTCCGTAACGAAAAACCATATAAACATGACTGAGGTTTCTAGTAGCAACTATACGATGTCATAACATCATATTGGTAGTTTCGGCGCATCGACATTTTTGACCGCCTGAAATTTGTCGATTTCGAAAGAAACATAAAATGGCTGATTTGCTGGAGCTACATTCACTTATATTTTGGGTATCGAAATCCGTTACAAATGAAAACTGCCATTCCTCAGCATAAGTGACGTTCTACACTGTATACCGAAAGATGTAGTAAAATCAATATTTGCCAACTGCTTAGTATGTTCTATCTATGCATTAAAGTAAACTTCAAACTGAAAATAATCGAGTATATGGATTTTATAACCTAATATACACATATGTATTATGAAATCTCATCATTTTTTATCAGAAGCAAAATCAATCTTGTGCAGCTCGATACGCTTGTTGAACCGTATCCGAGCAGATTTAAGAGCGCACTTATGCTAATGGACGAAACACCAAGTATATAGATCAAATAGATGAGGTTTTTGGACGACGAGGTTTTTTAGTGTATAATCTTGCTGATCTCGAGTATTGCGCGGTGTGCTACAATAATGAACGCTTAGCGTTCTTGCACTCTAAATTTCGTCATAAAACAACTAGAGAGTCATTTTCAACCCGTTAACAGTTGGCAAGCTGGTAAAATCGTATCAATTTATGTTTTAACACAACGAGTGAGAAAAAGCTGCCGCGCATATGTGCACTCGCACATATGCTGCATTATGAAGCGTTATCCATGCGTCTATGACCACGATTAGGGAAGAGATGAAATAATCCTTGCTGGCGGTATTACAACAACTTATAGAAATTGAAGGAGGTTATTTTTGTTGTCTTCTAATTAGATATAATATTATGGATACGTGTAAAGCGAGAGTACAGTCTCATTTTCTTTTCATTTTAGTGGGTTAAACTAATTTATATTTTACACAGCATAGCTACTTGGGTATTAAATATCAATCGATTCATCTTCAAAATCAACTCCATATTTACCTTTCACCAAAAATCAATGCATTTGGTCCAGATACTCGCTGATGTTTTGGCCTCCGCAACAGTTAGTTTTTACTAAATATCTAAATTGCAGAGTATCTTCAATTGTTTTTCTCTTTGTGTCGTACACTTCGTTTTACACTTGTTAAACTTCATTCATTCGTCTCGATAAGTCATCGCTCGACAGTATTTTGCGTACAATGTGTTATAATCTCTCATCAGCATTCATCGAACAGATATTGTTTAGTCTAACTTATTTTTGCTCGATAATACAAGATATGCTGTCATACTAAGTACATAATCACTACAATACTACGTCTGGTTTGCGTAAGAATTTAAATAAAATATACGTGTATAATTTATAAGTTCGTATAATATACTAACAGTATGCCATCTGTTAATCAACTGTAACAAAATGCATGAATTATACTATTTAACTAGTGCAATACTATTTATATTTAACGCAGTTGTTCATACTAACATAGATTATTGCTTGCCTACTCGCTCATAATGTAGAATACGATAGGATAACGTATTGGGAATGTTATAGAATACAATCAAATATAACTTAATTGCTGCGCAATATGTATCGCGGCCCATGACTATGTAAATAGAAATGCTTTACCAGATACTTCATCAACACCCAACCCAGAACCTGCTAGTCGACAAGAAAAGCAATTCAATAGCGTGTGGCTAATTACTCTGCTATTCTTAAGTCCATCCATGGTCATAAGAAGTTATAATGATTTTAAATACACGCCTGCTATAAGTCCGAAAACGCCGCCGTCGCTTCCATCAGGACACATCTCAAAACAAAGCAAGAGTTTTTCATTTTTTAAGAGTTGAGATAGTCGTCATTATAGGTGATCGACAGATTTTTGATGAAAGAAAGTGGAGAAGAATCTAACTCGAAATCTCAGTAGTCCAAAACTATGTCAACACGTATTTTTTTTTAACTTTGTCAACGTCAATGTGGGCGACAAACGTCATTTGAGCGTACACATACAGCTAGATTCTGAAATGAGCGACATCAACACGAAGGAGTTCTCAAACACGTATGATGTGTACAACCCTGAATAGCGCTATGAAGACACAGATGTTTTTGCCACGGAAAAGTCAATATTTGTCTGCTACTAACCAGTGCACCAAGTCAAAACGAAGTACCCAGTCAAACGCATCATATATGTAATGTTACGTAACTCATAACTGACAATTCCCTGTATTAGACGCTGACAATGATATGGAGATTCCATAGTAAACTAATATTATGAAGTAAATTTTACTCGACCTATATATGAAGAAGCAAACAAGCTTGACATTTGTATCGAAATACACGTTCAAAGCAATAGCGGTTGTTAGTAATCTGTACAACATGTATCGCAAAGCTAGAGATCACGTTTAATGACCGCTCTGGGTAACTTTGCAATACAAATTGTATAAATTACGTAACTGTATCAGTGAAAAATGCTAATTCATGCACAAGTCTATCTTGATCACAGCGACTTTGCTGGTGATTTAATGCACGCAAGAGATGCACACACGACATTGCGTCATTTTTTACCCCATGTTTGGCTGTGTTGTCAGATTAAACTATTACAAACTCACTTATATTAGTACTGTAACGTCAAGTAGTTCGAAGTAGTGGGTTTGGTTATCTTCTCCCAGGTAATTCAAAATACATTATGCTTTGTAAATCGCTATCTTTATTCAAAGTGCTTGTTTAGCCTACCAAACAAAACCCATCCATCGGTTTGCAAATGCGCACACATAAATAAGGCGTAGTACTCAGCAGTTGGAATGATATCAGCATTATCTTCTAAAGCAGTATAATGACCGAACGTCAATCTAAACTGGTCCAACGTAGTAATATGTTTGAGTTCTAATGTGCTATGTTTGTAAATCTTTGTTAGAAATACTGATCGAGATTTGTGTGTCTCCTATGTTTGCGCTTTAATTATGATGTCTAGTTATGCAATTGAATTGTGAGGGTGCATGCTTGTATGGATGTAGAGAGATGAAGATATGCATTTAGACTGTGGGCTAAGGATGTATTTATGGCTTGGCTCACAATGACTTCAAGGGTAGCTGCTTGTATTATTGAAGCAGAATCGACTCGATATTGTATGAAATATTTCTCAGCATATATCAACTGTTCATGTATACACATATATATTACCACAAATTTCCGGTGTCTAAACTTCATGTGATAATATGTCGAAATGTTACGAACAATTATATCGTCCAAATCGACCATGGATAGTTCGTTTGTTCGCAATAAAATGTCAAATGATAATCGAAGATCGGAAATGGCGCGATTTTGTGTAAGCAATTTGCTCATGATTTCGATCCGTTTTACGGCACGAATTTGGCTTTTAATGTACAAACACGGCTCTGAAATATACCAAAATTATTCGCATACATTTTGCACGCGGTTGCTACCTCATTTCACCTTTATACAGCAGCCCATACACGCCTCTTTAAAGTAAATGAACGTGTTACCTTCGCGTATTATTGATTTGCTTGTATGTAATTGCCGTAATACGATGATTGGGATATTTGTCAAATATCTACAAAGTTATAGTGACGAATTGAATTTGACTCGAACATTATTGAAGCGTGATCAAGTACAAATTGTATGGACAAGTGTACATGGAGTGCGAACTCTTTTACTTGACTAAGTTTTAATCATTTTGAATCGATATGCAGTACGAGGTGCTATATTAAGATAAGAGAATCTGCGACTCAGAACGAAAGAAACTTCGTTGAATACGTGCACTGCAAGGTGCATGGAAATTTGCACTCTTTATCAACTCAAAGGATTAGTTGTGAGCTCCTACATCAGAGCGTCATTTATCTTTGCCGCTGATAATTGTACACCACAAGCTGTCGAGGCAAAGGGGACTTTTTGTGATGACGTTTTACATGTTGCTGCATTTGCTAGCTTGCAGTGACTGAATAATTGAATTAAGTGCCTGTGTGGAGATGTTATAGTTGACATAAATGGAGACTACCGCAAAATAGAGCAAACCAAAACTATTAGCAAATAGAGGAAGAGTTAGCTCTTCATGTAAGTCAATCGGAGTGCGCTAACTTGATTTTTCAAATTAATAGCGATATATGAAGTGAATTGTACCATTTAATAAAGTACGGACATAGTAGTACACAAATAAATTTTCGTACTAACATATTTATATATTTTGTGCTTGACCGGGGAAGACAGTTGTTCCAACATCTGTTCTAGCATCAATCATTCACTTCTCTTTAACTAAACTCTTGAATGATGCGTCTCTCTGCGCGACTGTGGTGTAAGGTGAGGCCTATTTTCATGCATCACCATACTGATTAAGTATGCGGTTATTATGTAATGGCAGAGGAAGCACATACATGTAAACATACGATTTGATTTGGCATGTACAGCAGAATGACCATATGATGACAGACACAAAATATGCATCCTGTCTGTTATATACTTCCCTGTGTTAGTACATAATCACTGTTTTCTTATCTAACGTCGCTCGGTAAGTTGCAGCTCGATGTTGTTGCTGCTTGTTAGTACGAGAAGTGAATTCGACGTTTTATGTGGCCGAATTTATGTCAATCAACAGCATTGAGTTGAGCACAACATAAAAACGTTTTGTTACGTGGTGTAAACGTGACTTACTTATAAGTAGACGTGGGTTGGCATTCAGTTTGAGGCAAAACTGGAATCCAACACTGCCATATAATGAAAGCTCAGCCTAGCAATGTAAAAATCTTTGTTTTTGCAACAAATTTTTGTCATCTCGATACAGAGGATTAAGAACGGCAATCAATTGACGGTCCTTGTCCATGACTTTAAATGAGAAAACCATTGTCGTAAGCGAGTCACATATATACAATTATTTTGGTAGGTAATAAAACTCCGTGCGATTCTCAGTCATTATTCCCCGAACTTTGGTAATCAATGCGGCAGAGAAGTAAATATACGCTGTCTCACAGAAATGTGCGTTTCAAAGTTGAAAATGGTATGTCAAGTATGCTTTCTTTCATTGCGTTTGTATTCGAAAGTGTGCAAGATAAATACTACTCGATTGTCAGCAACGAGGCGGTTTGTTCGAGACATCAGATGTCAAGAAACGAAGCATTTAACATAGTACAAAGTTGTTTTATTGAGTGATCGATTATCTAGTAGGGCAGAGCAGTATGCGGCAACGCGTACTATTTAGTGATATTATACTCATAGGCATTGATAAACGCGAATAGAGAATGTGTATGCTGTACTGTAGTGCTATGAAAGCTACGCCGAATTGAGCTGTATTTACTACATTCTCATTTAAACATAGTCGCAATGTCGAGAACGTCGTACTTAATAATTGCTGCATATATATGTATAGTATCTGCAATATGTAGCGACATATCGATTGGCACATAACTATATATATACATATACTAAAAATGAATGGGTCTATGCACTAAGAGTGATCGGTCGAAGACAGCCAGTATTTTTCTTGTGCTCTTATGTCGTGTAAGTGTGAGTACTGTATGCACGAATAAACTAGGTTCTTGTATCGTACTTTCCGGCCGTTAGAGTGATAAATACGTATTATATGCGCGGGCGTTGACTGTACAATGTATTATTTGGATCGTTGCGAATTGTGAAACGACGCGGGACAAATCCCTCAGATTTTTCACAGCCATACTGAGTAAGGCGGTTGTGATTGTAAAAGTGGCAAGGTAACAACGGTTGCGTCAACGACAAGGAACATACCGACGGCATACCGACGTGCGTGGAAGCGACAACATCAACGACGATGAGCGGTGTTGGCGGCGAAGCAGAGGAGGTGCAGCAACCGGCGTCGACGAGCGATGTGCGTGTCACCCACCAGGATGCTGCTACGGACGCCACCAACACTCGCAACGACGAAAACACTTGTGAAGACAATGACGACTCGACTGTTTCGGACGCTGTGGCTGCGGTTGCAGTCGCGCATGTTGCGCTAGGCACAAGTGCAGACGCGCAACCTCGCGTACGCGTCGACAGCAACGACAGTGCATGGAGCGAAGTCGTCGACACGGTCTCGAATCTGGACAGTGCGGCAACGACAGCAGTGGGTGGGATCATCAACCAGCGCCTTCGGTCCATCGTGTTGGATCGATACAGTTCGTTCGATGTCTCGAACGTCGAGTCGCTCATGTCCGGTGGCTTCGATCGGTTCCTCGGGAAGGTCAAGAATGCACGACGTGAGCACAACTTGGCGTTCCCAACGCCGGAGATCCACTTTGAGGATCTATCGTACACGGTCTGGCTCAGTCGCGAGAGCGCGGCCTCGAAGAGCTCCATTGGCGGGTACTTTCGTAGCGTCGTGGCGCCGTGGCGCAAGCTCCGAACCGTCAAGAAAGTGATTCTGCACCCAATGTCGGGCATCATCCGACCGGGTTCGATGACACTCATCCTCGCAAGCCCTGGTGCTGGCAAGTCGACGTTCCTCAAAGCGCTCGCAGGCAAACTCACGAGCCGCAATGGCCGCCGCGCTTTGAAAGGCAATATCTCATTCAGCGGTTTAGCGGCAGAAGAAATTACGATTTCGAAGCTTGTCGGGCTCATGGATCAGCTCGACAACCACTTTGCGATGCTCACGGTCCGCGAGACGATCAAGTTTGCCGACCGGTGCCTCAACGGCTCACCGGACCATCAACCTCTAAAGTTACGGGAGGTCGCGCGGCTCCGTACGGACTTGATTTTGCATCTGCTAGGATTGACCAAGTGTGCCGACACGTGCGTTGGCGACGCGTTGCTGCGCGGCGTGAGTGGCGGCGAGCGCAAGCGCGTGACGGTCGGCGAGATGCTCGTTGGGAACCAGAGCGTCTTTTTATGTGACGAGATCAGCACCGGTCTCGACAGCGCTGCGACATTTGACATTGTCAAGTCAATGCGCGATTGGTCCCGGACGCTCGGTGGCTCGGCGGTCATTGCGCTGCTGCAGCCACCACCGGAGGTCGTCGAGCTCTTTGATGAGGTACTGATTCTATCAGAAGGTCGCCTCGTGTTCCACGGCCCGCGCGTCGAGATGCTCCCATATTTTCAGCAGCTCGGGTTTATCTGTCCGGAACACATTGATCCTGCAGAGTTTGCAGTCGACGTTGCGTCCGGACTTGGCGGTCAGTTCCTCAAGCAGCAATTGCCGGATGTTGCCGCCGACAGCAGCATTGCATCGTACAAGCCACCACGACTCGCAACGCAGTTTGAAGAGCGTTTCCATGCCTCTTCGATCTACTCGACGACACGTGCAACGATTGCCGAGACGCGTGTGAACCACTGTGCGCTGCAGAACCAGAGTGAGCTCGAGTCGATCGCACCGTTGATCGCGAAAGACTCGCACGTACCGCTATACAAAGCCGGTTTTCTCGAAATGACGGCTCTACTCCTCGCACGGCAAAAGAAGATCTGGTTGCGCGACCGCGCACTTGTCGTGGGCAAGTTGATCGAAGCGGTTGTCGTTGGATTTTTGCTGGGGATTTTGTATTTCAATGCAAAATCGACGATTTATTTGCGCATGTTGTTTTTTGCAATTGCGATTTTCCAGCGTCAAGCGTGGCAACAAATTACAATTCAATTCCAAGTGCGCAATATTTTCTACAAACAACGGTCGCGCAACTTTTTTCGTACGTTGGCGTATACAGTTGCCGAATCAGCCGTGCAAGTGCCACTGAACGTGGTTGTGAGTTTCACGCTCGTTGTCGTGTTTTACTTTATGAGCGGCCTCGCGCGCGACGCTGGGACGTTCATCGTGTTCTACATCATCATCGTGAGCTTTCAACATGCGATCACGGCGTACTTTACGCTATTGGCGTCGATCTCCCCAACGATCACGATCGCACAGGCACTTGCGAGTTTGTCCGTGAGCTTCTTTTTGTTGTTCTCGGGCAATATTATTTTGCCGAAGCTCATTCCGAATTATTGGATCTGGATGTATTGGTTCAATCCATTGGCGTGGACGCTCCGGTCGGTTTTGCTCAACGAATTTTACGACACTCGGTACTCGGACGCCGAGCGTGACGCTGGCCTCGCACGGTTCCAAGTGACGCAAGGTCCAGAATTCATCTGGATCGGCATCCTCGTCATGATTGCTTATTACATTCTGTTCACGCTCCTGAACACCGCAGTGCTGCGCTTCATCCACTACGAGTTCCAGTCCACGGCGTCGTCGTCGTCCAAGGCGACGGAAGGATCGTACGCAGTTGATGAGAACAACGGATCTGAGGTCGCTGCTTCGCCACGCACGCCAGCGGCACTCGTGACGCCGGTCTCGACCGCGGAGCTTGTACAAGCACAGGCAACAGCAACAACGACTGATAACGACGACGTTGTCGTGCACGTGCCGCCTGCCGAATCAGCTCCTGCAGCGAGTCAGGCGTTTGTCTCGGCGTACGTCGCAGTGAAGAACTTGAGCTACTTTGTCCCGAATCCAAGTAGCGGCGGCGAGAAGGAATTGCAGCTTCTCCACGATGTGAACGCGTCATTCGTTCCCGGCAAGATGACTGCGCTCATGGGTTCGAGTGGCGCAGGCAAGACTACGTTCATGGACGTCCTCGCTGGCCGCAAGACCGGCGGTCGGTGCGACGGCGACATCCTCGTAAATGGCGAACCGAAAGATCCACGAACGTTCAGTCGCATCGCTGGCTACTGTGAACAGATGGACATTCACTCCGGTGGC
>JAADXH010000763.1:0-17135 GCA_023337595.1 Globisporangium camurandrum | reverse complement strand
TGTAACATACGCTCCAAGCGTAGTCATGTCCATGATACGGTGGTGTGCCATAACTTCATCAGTACCCTCAATTTAGAGTGCGGCAGTGGCTTTAACATTGGCAAGAAAGGGCACATTTGTATCACTAGATATTTCTGATTTCTGTAAGCGCATGCATGCGAGACGCGGCAGCTTTGTAAAACGCACTAACATAATCCCACAAGTCGCATTCTACATTCAAAGTGAGACATCGACAGCAACATTGACAAAAAGGTACATTTTAGTTGCTGTGCATTTTAATAGCTATTAATATTAGTTCGTATCGATCGTTACCGTACTGAATATGATTTACAAGACGTTTTGTACATTTCTGACCATATACTGTATACAATTGCTTCTTGAACAACCTGCACTTGAATGTTGTCTATGATTCACGGTGCAATACAGATGATATAAATTCGAAATATTTTTTAGCAAAAATGTGCGAATATGCTCACGTTGTATTACAGGCTAATGAGCACTCCAATAATATACAATTATTGTAGGTACACTACTTACATTACTACTCTTGGATTTAAATCCACAACAGCGCCCCGTCTTTGAGTCTCATGGTTACAAGAAAGTGTGACCCATCGGTGACCTGAGGTGACCCGTTATGATGGCGACCCATCCGTGACCTGATTTGTAGGTGACCCGTAAAGACGAAACTATTGCTGATATCAAGTGCTGCAATACAAACTGGTGGACTATTGTCGCAACATCGCTTATATATTCGCAATACATTGGAGGAATTTTGGTGCTGTACACCGAGCGATTGGCGGGCACTAACTAACGCATACATTAACGGTATTTCACACGCTGTTTCTGTTTCGCAACATAAAACACTTATCATCACAATTTGTAGGTAGGTCTGCGCGCTCCGACAAGGTCGTTTTTGCTACACATAAATGCTCATGTTTTGAGCAAATAAGGATATAAGTTCAATGCCTAATCCATTTACGATGTCTTATGCACAATGAAAAGTGCTATTATTTTGTCCACTACCACTATAGCAAGTTCACTATGTCTGGATTTTGAAGTATGCTAACTATGTATGTTGTAACATCACATGCGTATGTTCAAAGTAGTCGTCGGAAGGCTATATGTATCTGTCTCCTTATTTCTCATAGCAGCTTAACACGATTTTGTGGGTGGCATACAATTGCAAAGTACTATATTACCCAATCACATGCCGAAAAATCGAAATGCACATTGTTTCATGGGACAGAGGAGTAGTAGACTAATCGCACTTGCAGTATATATTAAGCGAGCGTTGAATAGCAGCCAGTACATCCGTTCTGAACTGCGCCGATACTTCCTACTTAGAGTTAATAAAGGTTGATGAAGCAGTTACTGTTATGTATACACGAGTCACTCGAAAGAATGCAAAAACGCGGCATAGTATCTATGCATACTAAATTGCTGTTCACAAAACAAAACAAAACTTAAGCAAACCCAGTTTTTCGACAGCGTCAGTATGTTGTCACACTTGCAGGGTATATTGCTCCAGTGTTTAGCAATATCAGTGTCCTAATGCAACCCCAACTAAAATCCAAAATTATTGAAGTCCGAACTCTGGATAAATAACACACGCACAACTTGTTCAAAGTTGTTGTTGAAAGTGTCGGCATATTGCGTTACTGCGTTTGTAATACAGGAGAAAGATCGAAAATAACCTCCTCGCTAGCCCTGCCTAGTTTGGCTATGCAGCATCGACTCGTTGCTCGACTTTGCCATTGGCGCAAGTCTTGTTGCAAACCTCGTTGGTCAACAAGCTGCCGTTTTTGGCTACAGACTCTCGGGCATTTCTTACAAGCCCCAGTCTCGTCAACGATCCATTATCGCCTCAATGGCATCGTTGACGTTTGCGTCTAGCCGTCCTAGTATTTTGTAAAGCTGCAGATGCTTTACCTGTGGGCTTGAACTGGCGCAGATCAACGCAGCGCGAGCACACTACTGACGGCTTGAACACGCACACTTAATTCATTCAGTCGCGAGTACCCATGTCTTTCATACTCCATCGCTCACAATGGCTCACTCTCTCGCCGTGTCTCACTCTGGAGTCACATCGACACTCCTGTATTCCTGATGATTGCTGAATTGTGAGGTATATTTCAGTACGCGAACAACCGACAATAAACGCTCCACCCTGCTCGCACACACCTACGCACCCACTCACTCATATTCCCACTCACACGCTCGTTCGCTCACTCATAGATCCACTCACTACGTATGCGCACTTGTGTTCACCCTCATCGTTGCGCCACGCAACACAACACACTACATCGCAAACTCACGGACGCGTCGCTGCCATGTAGATCGCCCACGACCGCGTGAGTCCGTCGTCCATCGCTGCGACTTGCAGCTTCGCCATCGCGACGTCTTTGTTCACGGTCGCGTAGTTCGCGTAGAGCAGCGAGAGCCACGTGTTCGACAGGTCGTTGTTCGTGACGATCGGCTCGCGCGCAAGCACTTGGTTCCACTCTTGCTCCACAAACGCGCGCGTGCGAACAAACTCGGTCACGGGCGAGATCGGGAGCATCTGGATGCCGTGGATCGCGTACTTCTCGGGACTGAACCACGTCGCGTAGTCGATCTTGTTGTCAAACATGATCCCCGTGACTTTGTTCGGTCGAATCTGCGCCGGCTGTGCGACGTTCGCATCGGTCATGAGAAAGTACGTCTGGATCGCACGGACGTCGAGCTTGAGCATGAGCTGCCCGACGCGCGTGAGCTCGGCGTCGTTCGTCGCTTGCCCAAACAGCGCAAGCCCGTAGTAAAAGTTCACGTCCTCGGACGTACTCTCCTGGTCCTTGCCATCTGCAAACGGCGTCACGCCATGGGAGTACGAGTGGCCGCGGTACCAGTCAAAGTGGCGGAACTTGGGGAAGTGCACGTCGCTCCACGACGGGTTCGCGACGTCGCGCACGAGGAAGCGCGCCATGCGGTTGAGCTCCGGGAGGCGCGACCACGTCGGTTCGAGCCGGTTCACGATCGCTGCGGTCACGAGCCAGTACCCAAAGTGGTAGTGGTGGTCGTTGTACATCGTGTTGCCAAAGTCCGCGTTGATGTCGTGCTTGATGAACCCCTCGCTGCTCAAAATGCCGCGGTAGATCGTGTCGTAGTTCAGTTTGTGCGTCCACGCGTTCTCGATGAACGGCGTCAGCACGACGCGCTTGAGCTTCGCGAGGCACTCGGCAAGCAGCGCCGCCGCGTTGCTCCCCGTGCCAACGACCGACGCGTCGCTCGCCATGACGCACAGCGACGCGTACTTTTGCGCCGCTTTGCCGTTAAAGTAGTAGCTCCCGTCGAGCGGCAGCGGCCACGGCGCGCGGATGTCGGCGACCAGCAACGTCTGGAGCTGCTGCGCGGCCACGACGCTCGCCGGTGGCTTGCGCGGCGGGTAGATGTCGACCGGGATGCGCTGCGTGTCGATGAAGCGCCACACGGGCGACGCTGTCGTCGTGCGCAGCGCCGTCATCTTGCCTCGCGTCGTCGAGAACGTCTCGATGGTACCGCCGCTGCTGGTTTTTGCTTCCGTGGCGCTCGACCGGTCGAGCGTGTCGACGTGGTGGAGCTGTGCGTAGTGGAGCAGCCCATTGTGGCAGTCGCCGCTCGTCTTCCAGTTGTACGAGTACGCGCTGTCGTCGCGCGCCTCGACGTCGCCGCCCTCGAGCACGCACGCGCGCGTGTCGTCGAACGCAGACTGCGCCGCGGGCGTCGGGATGAGCGCTGCGCGGACCGTGCCGGTGAACGGCGCGAGCGCCACGAGCGTCGACAGGCCGTCGACCCGCAGGGCGATGCGCGCCGAGAAGTACAGCGTCCAGCGCTGGCCGTTGTTGAGCTCGAGCATGAAGCGGTCGCTCGTGAACACGTTGCCGCTGACGCCGCTCTGGCCGTTCACGCTCACGATCGCAAAGATCGTCGAGAAGCTCGGCGTGAGCGCCGCATACTTAGCGGTCACGAACGCCATGCCGCTCACGAGCGTCGCGTCGATCTTGTTCGTCGCGCTCGTCGCGAAGCGCAGCTGGACGCTCAGGTCGTCCCAGCCGTAGATCGCAAACGTCGGCGCAGACGCAAACTCGGTTGCCGACACGACGAGCTCGTCCAGGACGCCGTGGAGGTAGAACCGATTCGCGTTCGCGTTCCCCGTGCTCCCACCGTAGCCGCGCGTCGGGAACGGGTAGCTCACGCTCAGGCCGAACGGCGCCGACACGACGCGCGGCCGCACGGTGAACGGGTTCACCCACGCCGGCTGCACGTTCGCGTCCGTCGTCGCTGCGATCATGTTCCCCCACCAGTTGTTCGTCGGGATCGCGCGGCTGCCGACGAGTCCGGGCGCCAAGAACCGCGGCGGCAGCAGCGACTTGTGCGCGTCCGTGTACGGGAACAGCGACGCTGGCGGCGCGTCGAACGCCAGTGCGTCAAACAGGTGGAAGCCGGCTTTCGGCGCGGTCGTGACGTTCACGCCCTGGAGCTCAAGCTGCGCGAGCGCGCGGCCCCAGTGAATAGCAAACGCGACGGCAGTCGCTGCTGTGACGATGCACGTGCGTGCAAAGCGGATCATTGCGTGTTGCGTGTCGTGAAGAGCACTTGGCAGTGACGATGAGGAAAAGCTGCGTGACGCTGCACTCGGTGCTTGATGAAGTGCTACTGCTTGTGTGGGCTTGACGGCCGATTCCGAAATGAGCTGTTCATTGTGCGCGCTGCAGTACGACGGCGGGCCTGGGGCTGCAGCGATCGTTTGGCAGACTTGCTAGACCAGGTCTATGCTGCTCAGTTCTGAATGCTGTAGGCGCAGGAGAGAACGAGTGGATCTGCTGTCACAGAGCAAGTGAGTGCGTGGTCTGGTCAGTCGAGTGAGAGCAGCAACACAGTCGACGGCGCTCGTGGCGTTTGACATGATGCGAGTCGGTATGCATGGATGTAGTAGCAACAGGAACGCGTCACGAGGCGTGCAGCAGGACAGTGCGCGGCAGATGCGCTCGAGTATTCGATCGGTCAACATGCACACACGCTTGCAGTGCAAAGGTTGCGCTTGAAGTTTACTGCCGCCACTGGATTTGCAGCGATGCATCCTCACTTGCCTCACTTGCTTGTGCGAATGATCGATCGGTTGCGTATGTGCACCAGTTTCGATGTACAGAGGATGTTGCGTAGGCTCTCGCTCGTACTAGTGTCGGTGTTTGTGCTGGTGCTGGTGCAACCAGCTTACTTGCACGGCTAGTCTCAATCTGGTTTGCAGTATGCGAGTAGTTAAACGTGACGATCTCCCACTGCTGCTGCGTGGACGTTGCGTCCACTCGAGATGTGCGAGATGGGTTGATGCGGACAGACGGACGAACAGACGCGCGAGCTGAGGCAGTTGGCATCTGCAGCAGTAGCAGCGCTGCTCCTCGGCAGGTGCCGCGGTCGTGATCATCAAGCAAGGCGTGCAGATAAATCAAGTCGCGTGGATCGCGATGCTGCTGTCGACTGTCTCCTGGCGAGTGATCGTTTGGCTGGATGGGAGCGCACCACATGTGAGTCAAGACGTGTGATGCGGATATGTGTGTGGTGGCGTCTTGGACGACGCAACGTGAAGCGGGAAAAACAGACGATCACTTGTGCAATGCGCAACTTGCATCAGCGAGTGTGATGCGGTAACACGACGTCGTTCTCAGATCGCTGGTGAGTGCATGTTCGATCACCGGCACACTTTTAGACCTGGCTGACGTGGTGGACTGTCGTGCGTGCGCCTCTTGTGTGCACCGCTCGCCGTGTACCGGAATGCCACATGCAATACTGACGCAGCACCGCAACGAGCAAACAGTGCACGACTGACTGCGCGTGCTGAATTTGTTGAGGGTGGAACGAGCCACTGGAGGTTCAAGTAGCCCACGCTGCGACCCGCGATCGTTGCGTCTGGAAGGCCGCAATGTGGCTTGTAGCGGTCGTATCGAGTCGAGCGGAGCGTTTTGTAGTGGTACCAGCGGCGTACTGTGTGGGCATAGTAGCGAGCAGCAGCGAGTGCAGCTTGTCGACAGTGAGGTGTGATATTGCTCCAACGGCAACAACAACAGCCATTGACAAAGAGCTTGCTTTCTGTCACTGTTTTAGAAATGGGATAGGACGACCCAATAAGACCCAAATTGTCACTCAAATTTGACCCAATCGCACAGGTGGGATAAACTCTTTTTGTCAGAAAAAAGCTTCCGTACCGATCGAAACGCAAAACTGGCATTAAATATCGAAAACCAATGATGCGCTCTCCATCAAATTTGACAGCATGGCATTCATCTCCTGCCATTGATTTAGCACAAATGTTGGCAAATTCAAGCACTGCTGTCGTTTCACTACTTTGGGCACTCTACATTCGCTCCTGATACATGCACTCCGACAAATGTACAAAGCTTTCATACAAATGTCAGCAACTACTCCAGCTTGCTGTAAGCAGTTGGAGGAAACTGACCCAGGGGAGCCTTCGTAAGCCGTACTTGGCGCTGCAAGTGCGCTTCTCGTCGTTACCATCGTTGTCAATGTTGCCCAGCGCCACCAGCTTCACACCCTCGTCACCTCATCGCGCTTGTTCAGTTTTTGTGATCTCGTGTATTTTCGACACATCGGCTTCAATGATGTCAAGTGTCGTCAACATCGTCAAGTGTCATTTCTATCAAAAAGGATTGATTGCGACACAGCTGACAGGACGCGGCTGCTCGCGCTCGACGACATCGATCTGCGCCGCGCAGCGCTGGGCTCGACGCCATCTCACACACACGCAAGTAGCTAGAATCGAGCGCACGTCCACGCTGCTCGACTGCATCAATCAGCCACGGACTTGCATTCAACAACACACGTCCGTTCAACGATGCGCACGGCAGCATCGGTGCGCCAATGTGTGGAGTGGAACGAGACACCACAGCGCACTCTATCGGTTGCCGGCGGTGTAGGCGGCACGACAACATGTTGACAGGTTCCAGCACAAGTCCAGACAGGCTCGAACACAGGTCGAGTCGGATACCGCATCTACTTTGACAATCGCCAATCGACAACGCAGCGACAGTCACTGCTTCACAGCTTTGAGCGAGGCGACATGCACATACGCACCAATGGTGAATGCGTCTACACGGCTCGTGAATTGCAAGATACAGCACGAGACACTGCAGCGAATGCACATGTGTGATCGTATCCTACAGCAGCAACAGCAACATTGACAACCAGTCAAGCAGACATCGAACATCGATCGATGAAAAACAAAACGTGATGCATTGAGCCACTGGATGCAGTGGTTCCTACAAACTAGCGCTCCACTGGTCAGTTTGCTATCCACACACTCAAGACTCGACACTCGCAAGCAACTTCCTGAGCGCCAGAGAGCGACTAAACGACCGAACGACTCGCGTGGCAAGATGCACCTCGATGCAATCACCGAAACGATTCACAAACACAAACCGAGACGCGTGCATGTCACACGCTCTCACACACTCGCGCACTTCGCTTGCGCTTACATCGAGTACATCTTGATCTTGAGGAAGAAGACGCCGACGATGACGCCGAGGAAGCTCATGACGCCGCCGACAAAGACCGGGAGCTTGTAGCCCATGGACGTCTCGACGAGACCGGCGCCAATGGCAAAGTTGAGCAGCTGGCCGAAGCAGTTGGCCGAGTTGAGTGCGCCAACGTACACGCCGAGCTCTTCCTTGTCGCCAAACACGTGCACGATCACGGGCACCAAGAGCGCAAACACGATCGTCTGTGACAGCGACGTCAAGACAACGATCATGACGTCGATCGCAACGACCTTGGTGAACGCCATAACCATGAGGAGCGACTGCGGGATGAGGCTGACGACCAAGACCCACTTGGCGCCAAACTTCATCACGAGGAACGGAATCGCCCACGAGAAGAGGTACCCGACGATGTTGAAGATCAGATCGGTCGACCCACCGGCGACAGCGACACCGTCGTTGAAGTCGATCTGCGCTTCCGTACACGCAGGGTTGCCGTCGACGCCACACGTGTCGGCTTTATTCATGTCACCTTCGTACACCTCGAGGCCGAAGAACTGGCCCTTGTTGCCGTTGTACGCCGTGTAGCCGTACTGGACAAAGAAGAAGACGGCGCAGTACGCAATGAGGACACCTGGGAGCGTCCGGAGACCCGTGTAGATCGACCCAAACGCGTTCGCGATCTGCTTCCACGCGCTGAGGGACTCGACGTCGTTCTTGCGCAGCGGGATCTCCTTCGCGGCGACGCACGCAATCGCAATCGTCACGAGCATCGTGATCGAGAGCATCGCGAGGAACCACTTGAGCGACCGGTGCGCCGCGCCAAAGATGTAGATGTAGCCTGCGACGAGGATCGACCCGAGCGTTGACCAGCCCTGGCCGATCGATGCGCCAAGCGTCTGCCGGTCGCCGGCAAAGTCCGCAATCAGCAAGAACACGGGCGTCTGCACGACGTTCACCGTGACGTCCATCCACATGTAGAAGAAAACCGTGAAGAACGCGGTCCACGGCCGGCTCGTCTCCTCGTTCTCCTTGCCAGTGCCGTAGTCACCCAGTGCGTCGCCAATCTCGCGCGTGAACCCCATGAGCGTCCAGCAGACCGCACTCAGGATCGACGCGATGAGCAAGAACGGACGGCGGCGACCCCACTTGTTTGTGCTCCGGTCGCTGAAGACGCCGACGGTTGGCGCGACGAGGATACCCGAGAGCGGCCCGATGATCTGCGTGAGCTGCACGGCGTACTTGGGGAGCATCGTGCCGAGGTACGGCCCGAGCGCGGCCCACTGCGCCGACCACGTCATCTGGATCGCCATGCGCGGCAGCGAGATGAGCATGAGCTGCGGGATCGACGCGCCGCGGCGCTCGACGACCTCGCCATCCTGCACGCCGCCGGGCTTGGGCGACGCGAACTCACCGTACTGCTGCGCGCCGGCTTCGACGTCCTTGGTTGTCGACATGCTGCTGATGTCGGGGATGACTGACTGGTCGGTGGTTGCGGAAGTGCGGCGCGTGGGCTTCGGAACGCGCGCGTGCTGCTACTTGCTTTTGGCTGCGGCACACGAGGCGGATTGAGAAGTGAGCGATCGAGATCGAGCATTGCGTGTGTGTGTGTGTGTGGCGCGCAGTCAGGCAATTGCGGATTTGCGGTAACGCACTGCACTGCAACGATGTCCGCAAAACGTTTTGCAAAGCGACCGAGGCCAACAAAGTGCAACGAGAAAGTGTGCTCCTGCCTCAACAACCTCAAGCAAAAAGCGATGGCCGCTTCAGACTGGGAAAGACTGCAGAAATCAAGCGGGAAAAGAGAACGAGAGCGATGAGCGTGTGACGTTCGTAGCGCTGTGGTGTGGCGGCGGCTGCAAGTGCAGATTGTACAAGTGGTACTGTACCTCGGCCAGCAACCCAGACATTTGCACGCGACCGAAAAATGGTGCTCGTTGTGTGTTTTTGGCTTAGCTGCTGTCGTGTTGTTGCTTCGCTTTCACGTTGTACTTCAACACTCGATGAGCGATACACGCAAGCGGTCGATGGCACCAGCACACACACACACACACACCGGCACAGCAGCAAAAAAGCAGCGATAGACGAGCAGCACATACAGCGCGAAAATAACTGTATGCTAGGTCTCGCTTGCTCGCGATTCGTGTGCGTGCAAGACTGACTGCAGTCTCCACATCAGTCGCAGCACAGCTCACGCACTGCAACAATACATCACAAATAGATGGCAATCCTGATCGAGAAGCCGAGGAGTGACAGTCGCGCAACAAACACACATAACCTGATTTCAGCTGGTCGCTCAAACTGCAATCGCAAAAATGAAAATTTCGAGTTGAAGTTTGAGATGGTTCCCATTGATCTGCGGGTACTCGATAAGTTTTTTGTCGCTGCGCATCCAAGTAATGCATGCGCAGTCAATCATATCCTTGTCATGCTTCCAAACACAAAGCACACAAAGCATGCTGGTTTCGTTGTCGCGACTTGCTTCGCACTCGAGCCTACAAGTTGCATGATCCAACTACGCGCGCTCGAGCGCTCGAGCATGAGCTGGACGGCAGCAGCACCGCGCAAGTCTGTCCAAACGTTGCGCTGCTCGTGGTTGTTCGCCATTCATGCAACCCTTCGCCAAAGAGAGGAAGATCGAGAAACTTTGACACACAAGAGGATGGGAGCAAAGCGAGAGTCAAACCTACACTTTTGAACGCAGCCACCGAAAGCGATGAATCAAGTGGCTTTACGGAACCCATGCTGCTGCTTCGAACCAACGCGAGGTCGAGCACTTCAGTATGGAACAAAGGCGTGGGCTGTACGAACTTAGAGCTCCTTTAACTCACGTAGCACTACGGTCTGTATCTTACAGGATAGTTCGTTACCTAACCTGTAGCTTACAGGATTCGGGAAAATGACAAAGTGTGCATATATTACGAAATGTTTTGACAGTGTTCGATGTGTGACAGTATGTGCAAATGTGGGTTCGGTTTTCGCCAAATGGTGCATACGATGTGCATCCAGCAAAAGTAGTGCCAACAAATAGTGCAGTTCGAGCAACCGCAAAAGGGAAAGCAAAACAGCAAAACCGAATCGTTCGTCTTTATACAACTCCTATCCACTAACATACAAACTCGCATACACAACACCCTCCATGCCGAACTCACTTGCTTTGACTGCATTCGCTGCATCAATGGATGGTGACACGAGTTGTAATTGTGTAGGTACGCTCACAAGTGAAAGCAGCGAGATATAGAGTGCAAGAGATGTATAACAGGAGAGTCAAGAGAGCGAAAGAGAGAGAGAGTGAGAGCGCGAAAGAGAGAGAGAACGAATAGCGTGGACAATCGAGCGCTTGGCTGCTGATGCTAAGGGTGATGATGTGAAATGCTCTCCTTTGCGTTTACACTCAGGAGACAAGTGATAGAAGGAGGTGTGCGTGTAGGATGAAGTGGCGAAAAGAGGGAGCAACTACCAGAAGTGTCATGGATGCTACTGGATCCGCACAATGCACCATTTTTATGCAGCAAACACGTGGACAAGGATGCTCGATTCATCCTCATTTGCAAAATATCAGCTTGTGATCTCTCAAAACCATAGTTGACAACATGTGCGTATGCTGAAAAATATTGTGATTCTTGTCTTCGGCTACCGATTCAAAATATAGTTACATTCTGTCACATCAATCTCAATTTCCCAACAGGACAAAAATGTTTAGTGAACTTGAACAAAAAATGTGTCAGATGTTTAGAGTAACCGTTCTATTTTTTGCAAAAACGGTTCTGTACGATACAGTGTAACGAGTACAAGCATCAAATCCCACTAGTCTTGCACCCCGTTACAAATTTTGAAAGGACAAGCAATTTTCACGATTTTTTGTGGCAATATATTTTAATGAAGCTTAACTTAACATCTAACAGACAGACTGAAAAACGACTAAAATCCTGGTGCTACAGGGGTTAAACCGAAGAACAACCGCAAAGTGCGCGCAGACGCTCATGATATCTCTACAGTGTATGTACTTCGCCAATCTCTATTGTTCGCATTGCAAGATATGAACATCGTAGGCGAGGCCGTTGTCTGCCCAAAGCTTGTTTTGGCGACAGTAGATCGAGTAGGCAGTCAGCGTAGCACATTTTCCCCACTAGAAGTCCAATAGCTACAGTCCTACGTGGACGAGATACATGGTGATATAATGGTGAACGTCCTCAGGCACTTCATTCGAGTTTATCGTGGAGTCAATGGTGTATTTGGCGTATCTTGTCGAACCTCTATATTTTGTGCAAAGCATGTTTCAGTACCATGATGAGACGCCTTGCAAACTTGGAGAGAGCGATTTTGCATCCACACCAATGGGGAATGCCGATACTTAAGAAACACTCTAGGCAATAATGTTGTCCGCTCGAATCATGATTTGGCGGTCGTAAATGGAGTAGGCCACCAGAGGAGCACAGTTGCATCGCTTTTTGTCGATTGGGTACAGTACTACCTAAACGAGATACATAACGTCCTCAGACAATACATTTGAGTGTATGGTGGAGTCAATTGTGCATTGCATAGCTTACCTTTATGATAGATTTTGAGATCATGCATTATTGAGTACCACAAAGGAATATGAGTATGATGTAAAAACTGTACATAGCTGCGTAAAAACGTCATGTTTCGAATGTGTGGCGTTAGAAAAATATTTAAGAATGTTGTACTAAACATTCTTCGTATCATAAACTACCGGTAGCAAAACAGTTAAAATGCAACAGCAACTCAGTTGAGCAACTCAATCACTTGACGTCCTAGAGCATCATGTACAACTGTGACATTCCCCGTTTTGTCCCGCTAATGACAAAATCAGTCAATTTCGTACAAATGGTTGTCAGTACCAGTCAATACCAGGGTTTTTTCCAACACAGGGCCCCAAAGTGCCTGCGATTCTCAAACGTAGGACTACATTTCAAACGAGGACAAAATTATATGTAAATGAAACCTGTACTTGCCAATATACTATTTCCAGTTGCTATTGTGAGTTGCGGTGGTGATGGCAGTGAGTAATGATGATGTTGTTGGTGTGATGATGTTGCTGCTAAAAACAGCGGCGATCGCGGTGATACATTTATTGTCGCTACGTGATGTTACTTGGCGTTGTCGCTATCGCTTTGTTCACACATCGTTGTCGTGTCTCAAGATCATGGACTGGTCCATGGTGCATGCGTGTATATCCAGGTGTTGTAGTTTACATACACATGGATACAGGTGTACAGGTTAGTGATCTGGTGACGTGTCGATGAGGGATCTCTAGCGAATGCAATACGACGGAGCGAGCGAGACATCGTATTCGCAGTTGCTTGCGGGCTTGCACTCCTGCTCGCTAGATATCTCTGTTTTGTGTGGCGTGTCGCTCTTATGTGTGGCGTTTCACTCTTCTTTTGTGTCGAGGGGACATGTCGTGGGCACGCCCATGGTTGGCTGTGTGTGTAACTTCGTCTTCTTAAGCACGAGCGTACTTGTACATTGATATGTTCGTGTATGCGTGTGTAGGGAGGAACTCCTGGCTAGTATGTCGAGTTAAAGCAACAAATGCGAGTCACATATTTTACTTGGTAAGAACACGTTTCGATAATAGCCATACTATGTGGTCCTTTTCGAAACTGTGGTCATCCTTTTGGTATTTGCACACATACTGGGTTCCTGTCTTAGAAAAAACCCTCAAACTAGGGCTGCTCCCCCCTTCCGCTTTCGCAACAATGACATCCTCCCCTTTCGCAGTGTCAGCTTTGACACTATTCAATCAATGTCGATGAACCGGTATTTTGATTTTTACAAACCTTGTCTATTAGAGCTCGTGCAAACTCTGCCAATAGAATTTTCTTTGCATCTTGACAAAACTGGGAAGAATGAAGACATAAAATTGTTCGGCTTCAAAAGTTGCGGTCGAGTTGCTCGAGACTGAATTTAGTGTAGTACAATCCGTATACATGACTTCCGTAATATCAAAACTCATCATTGCAAATTACGACGTGACAACGCATAGCGACTGCATCTAATAATGCAACCTACAACCGTATCGTTATGTTAGTTAACATCAAACGTTGATATACCGTTCGAATAAATAGTTCGTGAGAATTTGGATAACTGCACGCAGATATATCGAGAGTGTATCTTTACGTTATTATATGTATACAATAGTCCACTTCGTTATATACACCAGCAATAATATTACGATTAGGAAATAGCATACTACAAACCATATTACATGTAGTTTTACCGACAATATGGAGCCATATTAATCAGCAATACATGTGCGGTATTACAATTGTATATCCGAACTGATCAAAATCATACCCATCTGTTCGAGCTGTTAGCAACACACAATGAAAGTTTAGATTTCCAATTGTCAAGGCTCAAGCTTTACGAGATTTTTGTCGCGGCCATGTTGTAGCTGTGCGTGGTTCGGGTCCGCAAACACACTATGCACGCCTAGGTCCAACTTCTGTCGACCAAAGACAAGCTTACAGAAGCTCTTGCACTCGATTAACGTTTGTGAGAAAGTGAGCGACTTATATCCGGTACTTCAAATCAGTGATCATCTTGCTTGGTGCCGTCGCCAGATGGAATCCATATTGATATACAATGGCAGAAAGATACCACGATCATTATTAATGTCGTGTAATTCGTATTATTGCTGGCGATGTAAAGCGCAGACACGAAGAGCGATGGTTTATCTCCGATACCTTATCTGGTGCATACCAGTAATCGAGCGTATATCGAAACGTTACTCAATGGCACTGATCATGCAGATCGTTTCTTTGCTGATCGAGATGTCGTGATTCCATCTACAGGCATTGCTCTTACAATTTCTCGTTCAATAGCGAGCTATATGAGTCCAAAAGACCCGTCGCCACCACCCATTGCAATGGAGTTGCTTCGTTATGCCACATAATGTGCTTCCGGATCACGTGCTAGGCCACACTTTTACGCGACGTCTTGAGATACGAATATATATAGCTCTTGCTGCAAATTACCGTGGTGGGTGTCACTACTCTCGTTGCACAGCTGCAGTGCATTCTCCAATGTTCTTTGTTCGGTGCAAGTGACCAGAAAAAACATCGCTCTTTTCGGATGGAGTCATCCCTGTCGGGGAGCTAAACATAGGACGGTCTTTTGATATAATACGCCTCAACACGCAACACAGCGGCGTTGCCGCTCGTCTCGTGGCGTGCATGTACGGCTGGTCGATGATGTGACATTTCGACGGCGCTTGCTTGCGAGGTAGCCCGCCGCGTCGATGGGCGAGCGAGTGCGGCCGAAGGCTTCCGCGTTTTTGACGTAGAACGAGCATGCGCGGTCGATGACTGCAGCGTTAAGGGCGTCAGTGTTTGCTTGTGAGCGAGCGTTGGCCAGACGACTATGGCGTGACGCTGCTTGGCAGACCGCGCGAAAGACACAGAGTCGCGGTGCTTTATGCGCTGCGCAAAAGACGCCTCGTGAACACACTCCGGCGGTAACTCGATTGATGCTTTGCAGCTGCGGTTGCAAAGCATGTGCTAGTCTCCTGGTTGGCGAAGTATATCGAGCTCTAGTTTACTAATAGTGCGTGTTAAAAGAACATACATGAACACACACTAACAGCTGCAGTGTATTGCATTGCACACACGTCGTCGCTATATTAGACAAATGCCAAGCTTTGAAAATCAAGTGATGCACAACAAGTCCTTCAACAGTTACTTACGAAATGCACGATGCCATAGAACCTGGTAGACCATCAAGATCACGAGTTGCATTTGTCAAATCACCTATAGCAAAAACGTAATTGGACCAGAATTGATAAGTATTGTAGTCAGGCATTGACAATTATGACATACTCAGCTACACTTCGTGAAAACTGAGGTGCGAAATGAAGAAGAGTGAGGTCATCTGCACAGCAGAATGATGGAATGGTGCGGTGTATAAAATAGTTTATCAGGGTTACACACGCCATATCTAGAGGACTATAGGTTGGACGTAGCTAGTTTGCAGAGCCGTCGAATTTAGCCGCCGGACTTACTTGAGCATATATTGTTAGTCAGTGAGCTATTAGCTCCGGTTTGGGACCACGGCTTGTGTGGTCCAACAGATGACACGAGTCAGCGAAAGCGATGGCCTGCTAAAGTGACGCTCATAAAGCACCACCTAATTCAGTTGATATTTTACTCTCTGTCACTTGCTTGACATACACGCCTCCTCGTTCATTGAGCTGTGTGACACCCGTCATAATAAGGTACGTTGCCAACCTAAAAAGTTGCCATCGACAAAACACAAATTGAATGGTAAGATAACACACGCAAGTATGAAGATGTGCGAGCCATGTGAGATGGCGACCAGTGTTGATAGCAGCCAAAACAGAGGTATGCGTTGTTCAAACACAAATAGAAACCTTGATGTAAGTGATAGGGTGTAACAGGACATTACACAGCGCATTGCGCGAGGAAGCGTTGTGTGGATCTGAACAGTTCCCTCAATAGCTTTGTAGGCGTATAACTACAGAAATGTGTGTTGGACTCGGTGGTTCTAAATGTGCATAATTACATGCATGATGTACGTTGCTGGCAGATCGCCATCAACCACTTAAACTAGCTATTTCACAAACTAAACAATGACAACTTTGAGGGAACTCGCTCACCTCAGATCCCTAGCTGGTCCTGACGTGTGACTCCTTCAGTGGAGTTCCTAATCCTTGTTGTTTTGTGCCACATCAACTCTAGTATTTTATAAACTAACATCTGTAACATAAGATCCAATGTCTATTTGTCGTAATATTTAACTGATAGCTATACTTATGCGCAAGCAAGTTTATGCAATGTAGTGGGTTTCACCAAGTATATATGAGCACACTAGCATTACACCAAGAAAATATCGTTTCATCGAAAGTTCAATTGTTATCTTGCGATCTTTACTTGCAACGCATGGCACAGCCAACTGTCGTTGCTGTCACGAGGGCTCACGCTTGGAAATTTCCTATTTCTCGACATAGACAAAAGTGACCAAGCCGTTGCCAGAGACGCAGGCATCTTCCAGTTGCATTGCTCTCTGTAACTGTGTCTTCGTGCGTTCACACCCTCTGCGTGTGAACGTGCACATCCGCACTTGCACGGCCATGGTTGCGTCAAAGACGACCTCGGCTGGCAAGGCCAGCGCGAAGAAAACAACGAAGACCACGAACCGTGCTTCGTCGACTGCAGTGTCGACGGCAGCACCAGCGACGAAAACAACCGCAGTTGTGTCGACCGCTGCACAGACGACGACACCTGTGGCGACTGAAGCGCGTGCGCAGCTGTTTATGACCGTACAGAGCTAGGGATGTCGACAAACGAGCATGTATCGACACACGAATAAATGCGTGTCCAACTGCCCACTTTCACATTTTATAGGTTCACTGTGACGTACTGCGGGTTATGAGCCCGCGATGCTCGTACGATACGATCGGATAGCCCAAACGCAATGGAAGATGAGGACACGAATGGGGAGGCTGGAGCCTCCGGAATCCACGTGTACTCAATGCTATCAAATCGGAACTGAGAGCTCAACACTCTCAGGCAAACCACGCGCATGCCACGGGCACTCACACTCATGCTAGCTACTCAGTCAACATGACCACTCGTCCCACGACGCCTA
>JAADXH010000762.1:0-17147 GCA_023337595.1 Globisporangium camurandrum | reverse complement strand
ATCTCTAATTGCGTGCGCTAAATAAAGTTTCTCGTGGTGTCCTCATAGCAATGTCCCCCTCTTAAAACTGATATGCAGCTTTTTCTCAAAACGTTTTGTGTTGCTCAACAAACGGAAAGCACTGTCAGAATGCGTCTTCTAATTGGCTCATTCTAGACAATTATCAGTCTCAACAGGCGAATATTGGTTTAAAAATCACAAAAAAGTGGGTGTCCCTATAGCATTGGCCAGCACTGTACCACGCGTTTTATGTAGCTCTATACAGTAAATGCTAATGACGCAGGTCAACTTCGCTAACAAAAAGTAAATCGAAACATATTCATTGCAATCCTACGAAATCTTTAGACTAAATTCCTATCAAGCAAGTAAATCGCAAAATTTTCAATAAAACACACATGAAAAGTTAGTATTATATATATATCGAACGCTCTACATGTATGCAAAATAAAACTTAATACGCCAAAGTAATACATAAGACGTATTTGAAAGTATAAGACGTGTTGCAGTTCATACTTTTAAAATGCTACCACGAAGGTTAATAACTTTGTGACTATAGCCCATTCGTTTAAGCCGTCATGCCCGGCAGCCTGTATATACATTTTTAAGAAACGAAGATCAGGGTAGGTGGTCCTGACGTATGTTGCGCAACTTTGTACCAACCAGACTCGTTTGTATTCAAATTTTAAATATAATTGAAATGATAGATGACAGACTGACAACTCGGACTGTTTTGCTACTGTTAGTATTCCTCACTAATGTTGTTTACGGTACAATTGCAACTACGAGCCAAATACGATTGCGTACGTCGCCTAGCACAGAAAACTAACACCTCCGCAGCTTTTGTTCCAAGCAAATCATTTGAGGATATGCAACGTAACACTCATGCAGACGAAACGAAGCGCGGCGTCTATGTGCCGAGTGCTGGTATTCAAAACCGCCAAACGCGCGCTCACTTGCCACGGAGTGGACATGGATTCCGCCAGGTGGATCTGTCGACTACATGCGCAACCGTGACGTTTTTATGGGCAAGGTTGCTGTGATGTGCGTCATCATAGATATGTTCTCGTTTTTGCTGGGCGAGATTTTGTATTATGTGCTGACGCTCGCTCTGTCTCATTCATGCGCATGACGTGCGCACAGCGATCTGGCACTGCCACGAATGCGGGGCCAGCTACGGAAGTGACGGCGTTTACCAAAACACAAGCGCTCGACTGCCACAGGCTCACAAAGCTTAACGACACAATAGCAGGTAGTTAGTAAGCATGTGCGAGACGCGCGCCACAAATGCTCAAGCCGATACCCCGCCACATTCTATGCCACAAGCCGCAACACTGTAAGCCGCAAAACCGGTTCGTTTGACTCTTAGCGCGCCCACGTCACCCTCGTCACAACGCGCGACGAGAACACAAAGACCTTTTGCGACGCTGTCGATCGCGCAGTTGGTGTCCTCGCTGCTATCGGGTACCCATGGCTCTGCGGCTGCTCCGTCTGCTGTTCATTTGATTGCTCCGTCTACGACTTAAGCGACGAGGAAGATGACAACAACGATGAAGACTTTGAGTCAGTCGACGTCGATGCCGACACCGAAGAAGGCGATGTTGCCGACGAATACGACGACAGTGAAGACAAGGAAGAGGCAAACGAGTCGAGCCCGACCAACCTATCGCCTCATCCGTACGATCCCTTTGCAACGTGGGACAATTCTTTGCCTACACGCCATGTTAATTGATGCCCCTCGTTGTCGCCGATAGGTACTACACTTCGATCGCTCTGACGCAACAAATGTTTTGCATGGGCTATTACATTGTGGGCACTACAAATGTTTCTCGTGGGCTATTGTCTTGTGGGCGCCATTATGACAATTCGGTTTCGTTTCTGCAAAGACATGATAAAAACGTTAAAATTCGTCAACATTAGATCGTGTCGTATTGCGACAAGCAAACTGTTCCGAACATGAGAGCGATATGATTGGTGACTTGAAGACCATGCAATTCTTTATTTGTTGGCGGCAACCCGAACTTGGATCGCGTCGAGAGTAAAAACAGCCAAGGGCATAAGCAGGGAGTACCGCGAACAATGTGTTTCACAAATTCATGGGCGGTGTTAATGTGCATGATCAGCTCCGCTTGCAGTAGTACAGCACGCAGCGACAAATTTCTTCCGCAAGTACTACATTTTGTCTTTATGGATTTGATAGACTTGGTCGTTGTATATATACAGCAACGCAGTGAACAATGCGCACCACACAGCAGCAGACAAATTACACATGCCACACGTCGTTCATCAAGCATTAGCACAAAGGACACATCAAGCTTGGTGAAGCTGACATGTTTGACGGCAACGCGTTCGGACAAGGAGCGAGCACACGCGTCGGTCCTAATGCTGCCACACGCGACGAGAACGTGATGCTAATGACGGATCACTGGCGCACGTCCGTTGGTCAAACAATGCGATACCAGCAAGCCTGCAAGGTGTGTAGCTTGACTGACCTGCGGCGCGCGGACTGACCAACGCATGTATTTGAGCCGGCAGTTCGAAAGCGCCGATCTGCTTGTGCGACAGAGCACGGGACGAGGGCTAAACTTGTGGTCTAGAGTCGTGCTGGCTCATTTGGCACGACGACTAGAAAAATGGCACGGAGAACACACAACGCATTGCTAACAGCGCACGCGCCGACCACAAGCGCACCCACAACAGAAAGTCTTGTCACGTGCTCATCTTCTCGTGTTGCTGCTCGATCTTAAGTGGCGCCTGCAAGTGCGAGCACGCGATGATATTGTCATCGATTGAGCGTTAGTCCTCACAGTTTATGCGATCACTCATTTACTATGTTGAGTTTCTACGAATGTACTCCACATACCATTACAATAGAGCGAATCGATAGGTACGATCATAAATGATTGTTGTGCACAACATTAAGCGGTTTTCCCCATAAATATTAACACTTGCGAAGTATGTAAATAGCAAAGAGAGTGTATAAAATAACTTCATTGAAGTATCTCACGCATAATTGGTGTAAAAACAAGAACATTTAAGTGCAAGGACTAGTGACGTCAAAATGTAGGTTATACGTCTCGGAGTACTTTGACTAAATTATCACAGTCCTGACAAGCAAATATAAACTGATTAAAACATTGCGAGCAATTTCATTCGGAAAATGCTCCCACTACAGCTAAAATTCCATAAACACGGCAACATTTTGGGAATGGATGCAGTACTTCTTAATGTTAATATAATGTACTAATGTTCATCCTTATAGTGTGTCCGTAATACAGTAGTAAAATATGTGTGTCCATTTCTGCTAGTAAATCCGAAATCGTTTCAGTTTATACACGTACTAGTTACGATTAATATGTGTATGGCTAAACGAATTAGCTTACTATCATCTTTTCCGAATCTACAGGGATATCTTACCTTATCGGAAAACAAAAATGAGCGTACGTGACTGAGAGTAAGCAAAACATTGTACGTGTGAACGACATAGTGCGTTGAGAAATTAGTGGTTGGTTAATAAAGAATACTCCTTCAACATCGAAAATGCGTCGTCTAATCACAATCAACTTATGTCAGCTGTAATATGCACCACCATTGTATTCGAAATTTTTATTTCAACTTACAATTGTAAAGCCGATCTAAATTAGCAACAACAAAAAGATGATTGTGCACACACTTGTTTGTCCCTATAACTGTGATATTGACTTGTAGGGGGAGGTGATATAATTGCGTTGCTGGAGCTAACTAAACACTCATAATAAGTAGATTTTTTGTAACGGTAATGCATGAGACCGATATAATAAAGGTGTGCAATATTCTCGTTGTACTGCATACAATACTATTCGGGACAGAGTGAATTCAGCAAATATCACTAGATTGTGCTGTATACAGTTTATGGTGTATACACTTTTAAAATGCAGTCATATTTTTACAAATCGTGATTCGATAAAATTATAATACGCAATTTACCTGGTCTTTCTAGTTAGTAGTCCGTTTTCAATATTTGGCCATTTAGGAGGCACATACGTATTATGCTTCGAAATATTCAATTCATTTTCATGGTGATTTTGCTCCATGCAATTGGACTGGTTAGGCTGTTGATTAACAGTCAGGATAGAGACGAGATGCGGTATGGCATTAGTTTCAAGCTCATAAATCCCATAATATTAAGCAAGGATTCTAATATGGAGCTGAAACACAATTGCAAATACATTCCGTGTCTGTTCTCTTTATGTATTACTCATCTAGTCATAAAAACTATAGTATATAATCACAACTACATATAAATAGCAATACTAAATGCGTGGCAGATATGCGATCAGCTAAACGAGACATGAATTTCTAATTCAAAAGAAAAGGACCATCACTTTCTGATTTAACAGGATGGCAATATCATATCTAAGGTACTTCGACTATGTCTAATATGTATGTTTGTATGTAGGGGTACATACGAATGATGATTCATAAAATTTAATATATACTCATGGTGAATTTGTTCAAGGCAATTAAATTGGATGGGGTGTCGATTACGTGTTTAGATATGGCATTAGTTTCAGGCACATATTCCCCGTAAATACAAGCAAGGATTCAAATAAAATGTAAAGGGTAATCACTTTCTAATTTAACAAGACGGTAACATTGTAACTAAGGTACTGTTACTGTATTTAATATGTATATGTTTGCAATTCGTCTTTGGCGTGTTTGACGCAGCTCGCATTATGTTAAATACATGCTGTCGATCTTTTGTGTGACAAACTTTATACGTCACAACAAAATTCGATCAACCGGTGTTGTGTATCAGCAACTTACTTGGTGTAGGTCTGTGCCTATTCTCTACATTGTGCAGTACTGCGATCGATCTGATAAATTGGTGATGAAGGTGTGCTTTTGCTGCCGTGGACGCATATATACCATTCCACCCCATACCATGGTGTCTAATAAAAATTTATGTGGGGCTTTTTTATGTATTACATGATTATTTCTATGTTTCGTTCTTTCTTTTATAAGACTAGCTAGTGTATCAGTTGATAAGAATGGAAATAAATCAAAGCGGGACATCTATCCTGCAACGCCCGTTCGATAGAAATGAATTGATTGAAAGGGGAGATATTTACTTTGTTAATTAGCTCCTTCATTTTTATATTTTGGCTGCATTTTTCACAAAACGACGCACGATAGCATAAGAAAAAACTTGTGTGATTAACGACATTTCGCGATACTTGTCTCGAGCAATCGAATATAGATAGCGTTGTCGTAGTCGCATGACGCAGAGTACCAGTATTGCCATATAATATTTTCGATTTAAAGTGTATCTTAATACTGCAGATTTCATCTCGGATGCTTTTTCAAATTCCCTTAGTAATCAATTTATTACGTGGAAAGGAATAACAGATGAGTGTTCGCTACTTCTTCTTGCAACTACAAAAAGTAGTATAGTGTTGTGAATGTGTATTGTGCAACCTAAACTTTAAAATATGTTATTGTTACATTTTAGATAGGGCATACATTTTGATATGAAGTATTCGCTCTTAACAGGAAATTTACGTTGATAGAAACTATATTCATGTTTGATCTGTCGGTTATTCACGAAACGCGCTCACCGCAAGGCAGTTAATGATGTTTGTATTTCTATTCAGCAGTAAATATCGTGTAAAGTCAATTAACTCGACATAACCTTACAACCCGTGCGAAGCGATTTCAAATGAACTTGTTTGTAAATCGAAAACACGGTTTCTTAATGTGCTTGCCTGTCGCTTGTGATGTATCATTCAGATCTGTATACCACTTACTCAAATATTATATAGCACTACATTTTGCTGACCGATGTATATCATCGTATAACAATATTAAACAACATGAACTATTGCAAAGATAATATTATATATATATGTATATTAATAACAGAAGCGCATGTCGCCTGCTTTTGTAAATTTTGTTAGCGTTCTATGTGTTTCAACGTCAAATATATTTTGTTACCTATAAAACGGGCGATGACAACAACAAGCTCCATATTTAAGCACATTGCACATTGCATCTGATAGCATGTGGTTGGAGCGCAGCTGAACAAATGTGCGAAAGTAGCGTCACCTATCATTCTAAATGCGGCATTTAACATTACTTCTCAATTGCACAAGTTAGCGATCAAAAACAGGTATCTCAGCTCTTTTGTAATATACACACCCAATTATTTTCCTGCACCATCATTGTATATCAATCTAATAAGCGTACACATGATGTTACGGGTTTACCTAATACAGAGTCGAATCACTGAACGTAGCTGTTATCAATGAATAGTGATAATTAGGCGCAAGAGATGTTTATCCATATATCGAAATGTGTAATGACAATGCGTAAAATTGTTGGCATTAATGTGTGATACGCATGAACAGTTTGCGACATCATCACGAGGGAAAACTCATCCTTGTAATGTAAGTAATTTTGTATAAAGGAGCACGTTCAAACCGTCCAATTTGCCTTCATTTCCTCTTTTCTGTGGTCGCTTTACATTCTTCGGCGACAAGAATTGACGTCAAGAAGCACAGGATATCGTACGCTGAATGCACCACCATGCAAAAAACGAAAGCCAATAAAAGATTGGCACTTCGACGAAACAAGCAACGCGTGTGATGGATCAAGTTGCACGCATAAATTTACAAGTTGTGCTCGAGATGGCGCGCACAGCGCAATTACAGCACCCAGTGCCTAAGTTGACACAAACAAAGCACGTGACTGATTGAGTAGGTGCGCGTGATAGTGTTGGCGACAAGTAGGAAATTATGCAACAATCGATCTCACACAAATTTACAGCATCGTACTATATTTATAGAAGCAGCGGATCGTAAAGGAGTATCTGCAGGAGAAGCCGGGCATCTTCTCGCTCCAAGCAAAGTTGTGGCAGGTGCACCACGACCAGACAACTAAAACATCGAACAACTGGCAAGCCAAATGAGTGCGAGGTACAACGCGCGCGCCGCTGGGTTGCTCAAATGCCAGAAAGTGCTATTGAAATGTACGGCGCAGGTATTGCAACGGAGAGAGAACCAGCATGTGGCTCGAGTACCTTTGAACAATTTACGAAAGACGACAAAGGTGCTGCTTGTCTAAGCTACTGCTACACTCGTTTTAGACAAGCTTTTTAGCGCGCAATCTCTTGACACCGCACCTACGCGAGGGACATCTGAAAGCTGCTAGTTGAATAAGATTAAGGTGGCGTAATCTACACATCGAGCTCATATAATAACTCATTAGTGCGATCTGTCCAGCGTTACACCAACGCGTTGCCTACAAACAAAGCTTTAATACACGAGGCGGGTAGTATCGTCTACTTTGAGGGAGTGAGCGCAGGCTAGGTGAGTATTTACAGAGCATGCAAGATGTAAATCTATTAAAAATTCAGCGAGTTGTCTTAGCTCGACGAGAGCTACATCCGTCACAATTAAGCTCGACATGACAATACACATGTCGGTGCAAACGACGAGCAAGACATCAGCATCGCAGTGCGATACAAAGACAGTCGCTGCTGCGTCATCGCTGCAATCCTATCTGCGATTGCTCCGTTCCTTAACGCGAAATATACTATTTCCAAAATAGACCGCCCGTTTGTGAAACGGGTGACCTTCGTGTAAATGCAAAGCCGCCACTATTTAAAACTAGAATGCGCATTCGAGCTCATCTCCTTTTGACGGATGCATCAGACAAGCCAACCTGAATCTATATGTACTCTACATGGAGTTCAAAGCGATACATAGCTAAGATGGTGTCGACAGTAAATGCGCGGGATTCTAACAATCACATAGTTGATATTTGTTACAAAAAATGATGAATGTACTTGCTACCTTGATGGAGCTCGAAAATGTTGTTATGAGTTGAATGTTTCATTTGATGATCTTATTTAGCAAAACAGTTTCTCAGTAGTAGGTTTCGGGGATTGAAAAACCAATAAACGCGCTATCCTTGACACACGTAGTAATTAAGAGTATAAAAAATTGCTTCTAAAATTATCATACAAGGCAACATACTTCCATGCATAAATTTCTGAGTTAAAACGTAACTGTTTCTGTAAAATGCAACGCTACTAATACCCTCTATTGCTCCTCTACATAGCATTACATAATTGTCGATTCACATATGATTACTATGTATTAAATTATTTCATACAGTGCACCTTACAAATATTGAAGCATTGTGTCCTCGGTATTTTCTCCGAGTTTTTACCAAAGCAGTAGTTTACTATATATTTTCGTTGGTAGTGTACACAAAAGTTAGAGTATTGCCTTTACAGCTGCAAATTTATGATTGCTTTAAGAAGCAATCAAGAATTGTTTAAAACTAACTTTTCTATAAAATATGGTTATTGTCAATTATTATTAGTCGCTCTATAATACATAATCATACATTAACAAGCCAAAACACAGATAATCGTGATAAAGAACTTACCCGTCATTCATACTATGTGTCATTATTGCCCAGTTGACATTTGTTCCGTCAGTGTCATGTAAGTGGATCATCTGATGATAACTTAATGCACATTAGTCAAATGAGTGGGTCATGAATTGTGTGCATGCACACTGCATTTTGATTGACTCATAGGTTGGAAAACGAGCATTTTTGCAATAATTCACTACGTAGTACTTTCAAGTAAGATGATTTTCTTGAATACGCTTGAGATTCATATTGCTCAGAACTTTTCGCATACAGTACGTAGTGATGTTATCGAGGCGTTGTCCATAAGACATTTTGCTGTCGACGTGAAGAAAATGAGTATAGACGTTATTTTGGCGCGGGGCATATACTGCACTAGCGTTTAGTAAGTATGTGCACTACTTGACATTTTCTCTGTAACAACAATGCTAGCGTCCATACGTAACGTCAATATCTCGATGGCACTAGATAAAGATGTTATCGGTCCCCTGTAGAATTTGATCCATCTTTCTGCAATACACAATGACCGCAACCCAGTGCAAGCACGTTAGCGTCAATGAGAGCAAACTCGAACTGTCGATCGCAACATGTAAGAATAATAAATACTGAAATGAAGTTAAGAGCGGCCTGTACAGCTAGCAGTGTTGTTATTAAAGTGTACAAGAATACATTTGCGTAACAAAGAGCGTTTAACAGCTACACCAAGTTCAATTTGTATTTTTTCGGACTACTATAGAGGACAGAAAAGTTTCGTACCAGTATTTCAACTTGGCGCAACATTGTGCGCACAACTACTGATCCTGTATATGTGCTGTCATTGTCTTAATTAACTGGCGAACGATGTACACACAATTTTAATAATATTGCTGATTACCAGATCCAATTTCAATCTGCTGACAACAATGTATAGGAAGAACCTTTATGTGAAAAGAACATTGGGCGAGATCGCGTGCTTGTTCATACAATCTAAACGACGACCTGTCGAACGCAGAACGAACACGCTTCGCATTTCAGGCGGCTTCCGTGAAATTTGACGTCTGACAGCATGCCAATTACACATGAAATGGCATTTATGTCGTCATGCTTTCCCTCTTGCAGTATAAAAAGCACCAAATTAGCTCGATAGCACGAGTCTCGCAAAGCTTAAACTCATATATTAAACCTGTATCTGTACTACTACTATGTACCGCTAGAAAATCGAACATTCAATTTTTTGGACATTGTGTTGCCTCATATACCTTGGTTTTTACAAACGATGGTTCAAATCGACTGTGTGTTAAAGCTCTATTTGCTAGTATATTTTCACGTGCTGATTGTTGCATTTGCGGGTCAAATCAGTTACTGTGTGATCCACTTTTTGGACGTCCAAAGTCAAACATACGGTGAGAAGGCAATTTATGTCAAAGCCATTTAAAATTTGTAGGGTTGTATAGCGCGTTCTTTCTTTCTTTGACTGGCTAATTTGGAGCCAATTCATTAAATAAACAATTAAGACACTGTCTCTTTCCGACGATAAGGTTTCTCGCTGTTTTTGCTCCAACTCATCCAATAAAAATGATGGGCGACAAAAATGAACCACTCATTCGCTATAAATATAGAAATGAGCGAATACCATTGGATGGTGGAACTTAAACCGAGCAACGAAAAACGTCATGGTCGATTGCCTAGTGGTACAGAGTGGTATCCACTGAGAGCACGAATTACATATATATATAAAGAGTAAAACACCTAAATATGTTTGATCAATTTAGTTCCTCTTGATGTTGATGAAACACGAGATTTACATTTATTTCGACCTGTATTTTTTTGCCTTTCGTCAGCCATCAACCGAATATTTCTTTATGCATGATATATACATTGCCGAAAATAGATGCTCGGTCTATGTTGAAGTCGCTTTCAATTCATTCGAGTCAAATTCGTTAGACGATTAGTACGTTGTTAAACGTACTTTCTATTGCTGGCAACTTTCTCATGTACACACATAGAGTACACACACAACACCAAAATCAGCGAATTTCGGTTAGTGGTGTGGCCGCGTTTGTGGCACTATCACGGAAGCGTGCAGGAAGTAAACCTGTGTTTAGTGATATAATGAGTACGGTATTTCGACGATGAATATTTGTGGCGGACTAATATCAAAACCAAAAATATACAGAGTACCGGTACAGTTCTATATTTGCAACTGTGACGAACTGGTATATGGTGCACGTCAAGTTTGACCTTCAATTTTCGGTTCACGACGACGTGCACCAAAGAGCAAGCGACGACACCTCGATGGTGGCAGCAATGACGTGTCGTTCACACCAGCGGCTATTCGTGCTACTGGTTGTGCTCGTACTTGCGGTTTGCGTGCTCCCGAGCATCGCCCAGCCGCTCACACCGGACGGGTTGCTGAGCCAACTCGACAAGCAGGACCGCGTGACGCTCACGACGGCCGATGGTCGCGAGCAGGAGATCAGTGTGGCCGAGATGGAGCGGCTGACGAAGGAGCAGCACCGCAAGCAAGCAGAGATGCAGCGCGAAGCGACTGCGACTGCTCCGGCCGGTGGCAACGGCGGCACCGTCGAGTACAAAGACGACGAAGAGACCGCGCCAAAGCTCAAGACTGAGCGTCTCGATGCCGTGCGCGAGCGCGACCCTCGCTTTGCGGCCAACATCCAGCTCGCACAGCGCAGCTTCCGCGAGCTGGCGCGTCAGGGACATGCGCACGGGTATACACTCACGGGCTTTAGCGAGAAGGACGACGCAAACCACGTCGCCCAGCATGAACGCAACGCAAAAGCCGCAGCAGCTGGCAAACGGAGCGACTACCGCGTGACGCTACTGCTGCGCGCCAAGCGTGATGCGCAAACCGACACGAGCGCTACAGTCGCGTACGAAGTGCGCGTGCAGCTCGACGCACGTGGTGAGTGTGTGGCTTGAATTTGACTGCGTGTTTGTATGGTTTTGTCAAACAATCATTGACTATTCGACGTTGCTGCTGCTGCTTGTGGGATGACGCTCTACAGACCAGTTCGCAGTGCTCGCGGCGTGGGAACTCGATGCGAGCGACAAGCGCAGCACGCGACTCACGATCGCAAAAGCGCCATCGGCTGCTGCTGCCTCTACGACCAACACGAAAGCTTTGCCAACAACAACGAAGTGGCAGTCACTGTTGGCGCAAACGAAGTCATCGTCGTCGTCGACGTACTTGCTCGCGGGTGGCGTTGCGTGTATTGTCGCAGGCGTCGCAGTGCTCTACGTGTCGCAGCGACCTGCACCACGTTCCACAAGTGTGCGCATCAGTTCGCCCACCGACTGGGAACTCGCACCATCGAGCAAGAAGAAGCTGCAAAAGAAACAAACGACGCCACCTGCAGTCAAGAAGACGAACTGAAATACAACCATCGTGCCGTATTGTACAGCCGTGTAGAGCCAGTTTGACAGAAGAAGAGAAAACGAAAGCCAAAAGATACACATTGTCGTATTCGCTCCTCCTTCCATCATCCATCCTACATGCACATGCGCAAACAGCAAGCGTCCCACACATTCGACTGTCGCTTTCTCTCATTCTCTCTCTCTCTCGTTCTCTCTCTTCTGTTCTCACTCTCCCGTTCTCTCCACACACACACATTGTCATCCACCAATCGCTACAACTGCTGCCCTATAAGCGCGTCGGGTGGTGCATGTCCATGTGGTGCTGCAAGTACGAATCTTCCGTGTACGTAAAGCCCTTGAACAATTCCTTGTTGTAGCTCCCAACGATCGACGAGCCACTGCCACCGGGGCGACGCCCCATTGCAATCCCACGTGCGTGGTTGTCGGGACTCACGACTGGCATCTCCGTAAACTCGCGATCAAACTGCGACGTATCCTCCGCACTCGAGAACGTCGGGCGCCACGGGACTGGCACTTGGCCAAGCGCGAGTGCATCCCACTGGATCTCGGCAAAGAACGGATGGTGTTTGATCTCCCGGGCGTCGTCTGGACCGGTCCCGAGTCGCTTCGTCGGGTCGCGCTCGAGTAGCTTCGAGAGCAAGTCCTTTGCTTGCACAGACAGATACTTGGGGAACGTCAAGTCGCCTTTTCGGATCTTCTCAAACAGCCGATCGCGGTCGCGGCAGTAGAACGGCGGCAAGCCCGTCAGCATCTCGTACAACAATGCACCGAGCGACCACCAGTCGACCGCACGGCCGTGGCCACTGCGGTTCAGAATCTCCGGTGCGAGGTACTCGGGCGTCCCACAGAACGAATTCGCGCCACTAAAGTCGTCCTGAATCCCTTCTTTCGACAACCCAAAGTCGGTCAAACGAATGTGGCCGTTCTCATCCAACAACACATTCTCGGGCTTGAGGTCGCGGTAAATCACGTCGAGGTTGTGGACATACTCGATCGCAAGCGTAATCTCTGCTGCATAGAAGCGTGCGCGTGGCTCGGGGAACCGCTGGACTTTGCCCAAATGGAAGAACAATTCCCCGCCGGCACAATAATCCAACACAAAGTACAACTTGTCGCTCGTCTGGAATGCGTAGTTCAGACCGACGATGAACGGATGGCGGACGTACCCAAGGACGTGTCGCTCGGTGCGCGTATGTTCGACTTGATTGCGTTTGATGATATTCTCTTTCCGCAACACTTTCATCGCAAAGATCGCACCGCTGTCTTTCTTGCGCACGAGCAAAACTTTCCCAAAACTGCCTTTCCCAATCACTTTGATCATCGTAAAGTCCTCGAGCTGGACGCGGTCGCGCCGTTCGTGTGCTGCAGCTGCAGAAGGGTGCATCGTCGACGGATGGTGGTGCGATGCGTGCGCCATCTGCACACCACTGGCTGCAAGGTCCGTGTTGTAGTCAAACGTAAACATCTATATACGACAAAACAACAGCAGGAAGAGCGACATGTGAGTCGCTGGACACATGCAACAATACCAAGATGTCTGATTAGCAGCTCTGACAATACGACCAAACGTACATCATCGTCGTCGTGGCTACTGCGTCCGTGATCATCTGCAGCGTCAAACATCTCGTCCATCTGCGCAAGTGAAGCACAATCGCAGCAAATATATACAACAAGTGTGACAAGTGTGAGAACAAACATTGCAATTACAAGTTGGAAGCAAACAAGCAAGAGTTGTTTTCGTATACACAAGAATTGCAAACCAGAACAAACTAATTGTACAAATGTTTTAGACTTTGTGTAAGCAATACAAGTAATGCAATAAATCACGTACGTCGAGCTCGCCAATGTTGTTGTGCGCATTGCCGTGTGCGGCGTTCATCTGCAAACCAGGCGGTGGCGCCTACGACGCACATTGATAGCACGCAAGTGTGAGCGTCAGACAATCGAGCGAATGCATTTCGCAATACAATGTCGTGACCACATCAAACAGTGACGCACGTTTGCTTCAGCACTGACAAACTCGCTAAACACGTGCGACGTGTAGATCGGGTGGTGGTGCAGCAGCTGGATGATCCACATCGACAGCTCGACGCGCGCTCGCTCGACGCTCTCGGGATTGCGCGCGTCAAACGTCTTTGGCGGACATTGTGGGATGCCAGCAAACATCATGAGCAGCTGCAGCGATCGATACGAGTGCATCCATCGGTTCGTCAGTGCATCTATCCGCTTGTTGATGGCAAGCAAGAGCAACAACGCAAAGAGCGCTGCAAATGTGCACACGCACGCACCTGACTGCTGAGGCGCTGGAAGCTCTCGTACCGACGGTACACGGTCCAGCTATTGCAGCCACCCTGCTGCACGCTCACGTAAAACACCTGCGTAGCCGAGCGCCGATGCAAAAAGGAGATAGGTACAATTGGCGTGGCAATGTTAGCATCGACACGCTGCTACGTGGGTGCATGTACTGGCAGCGCGCGCAGGTCGCTCACCACGTTTTCGGGGACATGTGCGTCGCGCAGGAGCCCGTAGCCGGTCACGAACACACTCAGTGCCGCCATACTCGCTGTTGTTGACGTGGCTGTGGTTGCGCGTGCGTGTCTGTGTGCGTAAGTGTGCGAGTATGCCAGCCACTGATCCGAACTCGCGTTTATTTGTCGTCGTCGATTTCAGCGTGATCGAATTCGCTTTCTGAAGGAAGAAAAAATATTTGTGAGGTAAGATGTCATGTGTTCTGTATGTTGCTACAGTACTCGAGTACTGTATTGCATTTCGCTCCATTGCTTCGCGCTCTGACCAGATGAGACACAACTCGATCTAAGTATCAGATTGGAGCTGTTGATTGTGGTCCGGCTAGCGCATGAGTCATGGCAATGAACTCGCTTGAGTACATGCTGCAAGCGCCACATCTCAAAAGCACAATAGCAAAGAGACAGTCTCGCACCACATGTGGCGTATCTGAGACCTTCACACGAGCTTTATGCAAGCGCGTCCGTCGTCTTCACGATCGTCCTTGGCAGACTCAGCCGCCGTGACGAGGATGAGGCCGCTGGAGTGAACTACTCGAGCGACAAAGCGATTGAGATAGCCATCTACTATGATTGTGCATGCATGCGATACTACTTCCATCAGCAGCAGCGACGGCATCCAGAGTTACGCAGCATACTGTACGATGTTTGTATTGTACAGTTCTGTGTGGCGTTTGATAATTGCCGAGCGGACGACTCAACAACAATCTCCACGGCATCTGCCGTTTGTATTAGGGTCTGACGTATCAGATGCCGAGGTTCTGCAATGCTCACGAGCTGACTCGCAACACTAGTAGCAGCGAGTAATGCATGAGCTCACTACGAGACACTTTGCATGTGTATTCCGCTACAGATGGTCTGGCCACGACACTAGCGGTGCAGGTACCGGCGACGAAAAGCTGCGCAGCGAGCGCGACGCACTGATCGTCGGCGACCGCGACGGCGTGAGGTGCAGGGACGACGACTCAGCTCCCTGTTTTCGTTCACTATCGGACGACTCTGCAGACTCTGGCAGTCGCAGGTCGACTGCAAACAGCTCACGCGAACGAACGTCGTGCGAGCCGCGTGCTTGCTGTGACACTGGCAGTTGTTGCTGGCTCCACGCAGCAGTCTGCTCTGTATTGTGTTGTGTCTGCTGCTGCTGCTGCGATTGCTGCTGGCGTGTTGAGATCGCGTTTGGGAGCTGCTTCCGTTTGCTTGCGTGCTTCCAGAGTGCAAATTGGTACACGACCTTCTCATCGTCCTCGCCGCGCTCGTCAAGCGACTCGGTGCGCGCGTCGCCAGGCGGTAGAAACTGCGCAAACGCTAGCAGCGTAGATGGCGTCGATGGCGACAGCGACAGGTTGCTGCTCGCACTAGTGTTGTTATTAGTGTTGTTGTTGTTGTTGTTGTTGTTATTGGAGCGGGCCGAGAGCGATAGTAGCGGCGACGACGACGGCGGCGGCACCGTGCGAGCAAACCCCATCTCAGTCAGCGCGAGCTCCGAGATCGTGAAGCTGCAGCGACGCTCCTGGTTTGTTTTGTGCTTTGGTGGCGCTGTCGCACTTGCACTTACAGCAAAGCCGCCACGCAGATTGCGTCGCTGTAGTGCTGCTGTTGCTGCTGCTGGCGCCGATGTCGTTGACGTCAGTGGCACGCGCATCTCGCGTACTTCGTTGAGCGCAGTGTTTTCACGTTCAGTGCATTCGGCGCTCAACGTGCGTTCAGACATTCGTAGCAGCGTTGGGGAGTAGCAACATGTTGCTACTGCAACAGTAGGCGCTTTCATCATCAATGACGATAGTGGCGATGGTCTGGACGTGCTTGGACACTCGCTCGGCCGTTTGCCTGACGGTGCACGCGGCGTGAGCGCAAGCGGCGTCAGTGCTTCCTTGCTGCTCTGTGCGATGTGCTTGAGACGCAGGTTGCGACCACTCGGGATACGATGGAGCTCTACGCGCGACTCGATGCGCAGCGCGTCCAGCGCACTGTTGATCGCAGACTTGTGTGCAGACGGGTCACTGCGACGGAAGTGTGTGGGAGACCGCGTCGGCTTGAGTGGCGATGCATGGGCGCATTGCACGCGCATGCTTGTTGCACCACGATTGCGATGCTCGGTCGGTTGACATCCTCTACTGCTGCTGCTGCTGCTGTCGTTGTTGTTGTTGTCGTGGTCGTCATGGACATCGCGATCGCTGTAGTCGTGGACGTCGCTATCACTGTCACTGTCGCTCTGCACACGCACTGCTTCGTCGTCCGTGTCGTCATCGTTATCTCTATCGTTGTGATGGCTTGCGTCACGCTCTTGCTGGCGCGCAGCTCGATTCGCAGTGAGCGCTTTTCGACGAATCGACTCGACAATATGCAGCGCCGTGTCATAGTCGTTTGCGAGTGCAAATGATCTCTGCGCTCGCGCGTTGTGGTGCGCCATCGTGGATGCCAAATGATGCTGTGGACGTGATCGATGTGTGGCACAGAGTCAGCCGACGAGCGCGAAGAGATCGGTGCAACTGGCTGCGACAAAAGTTGCACAGCGAAAAGAGACAGCAGGCTCGAGCTGCGTACGCAGGCAGAGCTACTTGGCGCACATGCAGCAACGATCGTGGTAGCGAGCAATCGGTAGTGATTCGCAGTAGGGTGAGTGCGTGCGTGGCAGACGACAGTCAGATGGGCGGGCGTGGAGAGATCTCAAGATGAAATTGTGATCCGTGTTGTTTTGATTGTCGCGACGGTTCGAATGCAACAAGGTAGCTGATGTTGTGACCAATTGGAGTGATGCTGTTTGGTCTATTTGATCGATTTTACAATACATACATATGAGGTTACATTTGCAGTTAATTACCTTACCCT
>JAADXH010000761.1:0-17148 GCA_023337595.1 Globisporangium camurandrum | reverse complement strand
ATGTGCTTGTTCGCCCGTGCTCACTCATTCCTACTCTTGACGCAACTTCGAGCCTGCCAATGATGCAGCTCATGCGCACGAGTATCCAAGTGCTCGCAGCAGTACTGACACTCGCACACACCGGATGCTTCCGTGCAGTGCGTAGTTCCGATACTGTATTTGTTAACACAACCATGAACTTCTTAGTTTGATTTGTTGCATTTATCATTTTTGCAATGCCGGTCAGCAAAAATATGTTTCTTTGCAACAACAAAACGTCTGAACAACTCAAAAAGTCGGTATTATCTAGGGGTTATCTGTAATTGTGCACATGAAGTACTGGTAAGCAATTTACTCACTTTGCAATGAGCAGCTCAGACGACGAAGATGACCACGACTACGTGCCGCCGTCGTCGCCATCGTCGTTGAAAGGTGACTTGGCCGTGTGCAAGTGCTGCATGACAATATGTGGACATCTGCGCATCTCAGCGCGCTAGTGCTCACACCTGTTGCAGTAAAGCTTACGAAAATCTGTGACGATCGTATGTGAAGCGTCAGATCGACTGCGTCCTGTCGACAGCGCCGCGGACATCGCTGCAAGCGCAGCACAGACGAGTACCAATGCAAGTAAAGCTTTAGACGATCTCAACGCAGCTACAGGCGTCTCGCAACGAGCAGTCAGCAAATCTGCCGAGGTGCGTGTGCACATAAGACAGTTAAATCGTGTGGCTGTGACGCATTTGGACGATCACGACCGAGCAGTGCAGCTGACTGTATTACCGCTGCGCTTGATGCTGCGTGTATATGCGTGTACGTACGATCACGCGTGCAGTTCCTGAGCCGCTTGACGAGTCGCAAGCAGCCAAAGAGCGCACCGAAGCGCAAGCTCCGCGAGTTTATCGTCCCAGTGCTCAGTGTCGATAGCAAGCGCCGCCGCGCAGACATCTCTGCTGCTGCTGCTGCAGCATCGCGTGCAGCCGTCAATGACGTCGTCAAGTTTGCAGGCGTCGCCTACAGGTGCGTCATGTACAGAATGAGACGCCATGTAACTTGCACTGTCGCTGACGCGTCGCCCACTCTGCATTCAAACAGTGTGACGCGCACAGCACATCCGACTGCCACTACGAAAGTCACTGGTGTGGACCACGTGCTCGATGCACTTGATGCGCCAAAGACTGTATCGACGATGGAGAAGACGTCGTTGGATTGGGACAAGTTCAAAGCCGTTGAAGGCATTGAAGACGAGCTCGATCATGCGACGAAAGACGGCTATCTGGAGAAGCAGGACTTTCTCGAGCGCGTCGATCGAAAGCAGTTTGAATTAGAGAAAGCCGAGCGCGACCGCAAGCGACGACAGCAGCAGCAACAGCAGCAACCCACGGCGTCGTAGATGCGCTTGCATAGACAGCAGAGAGAGAGAGAGAGAGAGAGCGAGAGAGAGAGAGAGCGACGCGTTGAATGGATCGCTATGTATGAACAACTTGTTGCGCTTCTTGTGTCTTCATCTGTAGCTACGAATCCGCTACTTCTGCTCTACGACCTCGTGACTTATTGCTCTCAGTCCACGTCCATGTCCATTGGCACGACCGCAGGTGCTGCCGTCGCAGGCGCTGCAGTTGCTGTTGCTGTTGCTGTTGTTGCTGCGTTGTCGTTGCTTTCGTTCAGTCCATTCTCCACGTTCCCACGTTGGTCCTACACGTCGCAATAACAAACCGTCAGCTCCCACAAACAAATATATAGACAGACAAACGGACACACCTTGTCGTCTCTATAGAACTCTGCATCGTGCTGTCGCTTCCCATCTGCGTCAGTACGTGTATCGGGATCTTGTGCATCTTCATCTTCTTCACGGATCATAAAACTCGGCGGCACTTCGCTCATCTGGACACTCGGAGCACCTGTCAGTGCGCGCAGATTCTCAAAGATCTTGATCCTATACAGAGCGAAGCAATAGAGCGTCAGTCACGTCTCTCTCTCTCTCTCTCTCACACACACATTCGCTTTCTTTGATCCATTGAACAACGTACTTGCACTCTTCCAAGTACTCGCGGGAGTTTGCATTGTCCAACTCTGCATCTGGCTCTAAATGGAGCTTGAAACTCGGGGCGTAAAACTCAAAGTAGTCGTTGTACGGAATGTTGTTCGATACGTCTTCGTCCAACAGCACGGCAGTCTCGTACGCCCACGCACGCGAGACGTTCCGGATCGTATACCCACCACCGCCCAGCACCATCGTTGGGAGCCCAAAGCTCTTGACGAACCGCACGCACTCGCCGTGTCCTATTGATAACCCAAGTCAGTGGATCTCTCCAATAAAGAGAGAGCCAGTTCAGTCTGTTCATCACCTTTTGTCGTGACGTTGAAGCATCCGAGTTTGTCGCCCGTGAGTGAATCGGCGCCACATTGCAAGACGACAGCAGCAGGACAGAACGTGTCCATGACTTGCTGAATCACCGGCTTGAACACGCTCTCGTAGCTCTCGTCGTCGATGCCACTGAGCAATGGGAAGTTCACGGCGTAGTACTTGCCATTCTTTGCCCCCATGTCCTATTTTTACAAGAATCCAAGTCAGAACGAGCCAGAAGTAGAGCCAGAACGCCACAACGTACCTTGATGTCGCCTGTGCCGGGGAAAAAGTCGCCGTACTTGTGGAACGAGACCGTCATGACGCGATCTGTGACGTAAAACGCTTCTTCGACGCCGTCGCCGTGGTGGACGTCAATGTCAATGTACAAGACACGTGGGTGGTACTTGAGCAGTTCCAAAATGCCCAATACGATGTCGTTCACGTAACAAAAGCCACTGCCTTCCGACTTCTTTGCGTGGTGCAATCCACCGGCCCAGTTGATTGCAATGTCACACAGCCCGTGGTTCAACCGCGTCGCAGCGTCTAGGTGCATAGTATGGTTTAGTACAAGAGAGAGAGAGAGAGAGGGAGAGAGAAAGAGAGACGTACCAAGCGTTCCGCCCGAGTAGATTTGGCAAAAGTTGAAGATACCGTCGAAAACGGGACAGTCGGTCATTTCGCCCAAGTTGACTGGCGATTTGTATGAAAGAGTGATGGTCTGTTAGCTACTCGTATGGCTGGGACAGTAGAGAAAGAAGCAGTCGTACACTTTTGGAGGTCGGAGCCCAAGTCTTTTTGGTTCACGGGGTTCACGCGCTGCAAAAAGTCAATGTACTCGGACGCATGGAACGCTTTGATCTCGTCTGCGGACGCCCAGTGCGGCTCCTGTAGGCAGGTAGTAAGTGTGTGTGTGAGTGTGTGGACCGACAGTAGGATCGAAGCAGCAACAAACAGTTATATGGGACGTACAAACACGTCCATCTTGCGGTACAAATCGTAGTTCACGACGAGGTGGTGCGCGAGTTTAAGTCGATGGGGCTTCATCGGGTGCCCTGGGCCGTAGTAAAAGTGGCCCTCATCGGCTATTCGCAGTAGCAGTATGGTTGTCAGACATTGGAAAATGTATACACATAAGCGCATAGGTTGTGAGCATTCGATGCCATTCCCCTTTCTACTCGACGAAGCAGACGAGCGCACACAAGGCGCTGGTTTGCACACGTCGACACAGTGGAGAAGGCAACAGTCGTGTCACTGACGCAGCACAAGCGACGTACGGTGGTAGAAGTACGACACACGCTGCTTCGTCACGCTCGCCATCGTGCGCGCGTCCTCCGTCGCTTTGCTCGTGGACTTTTGCTTGCGCTTTTTCCAGCAATGTGAAATGTTTGGGCGAGTGCAAAAATTTATTTGCTAAAACAAATTTGCTACATAAATTCGATGTCGAAGCTGCAGCACCACAAACCGCTTCGACATCACACTCGAGTTTGATTCGCAAAACCAAGTCGAGCACGATGCTTGGGATGCGTGTGATCCGGCGATCGAGCCGCACACAGTTTGCGCGCTTTAGCTCGACAGGTGCATCGTCACCTCAGGGCAGTGGCGGCAATTCTCGCAGTGGCTTCCGCTTTGGCGAGGTGCTGGCGCTCGCAGGTGGCATTGGTGCTGCGGGTGTCGCGGTCACACAGGGCTTTGTGCCACACGAGTGGGTCATTCGGCACCTGTCTGAACCAGTGCTCATGCCGCTCGTGCGGCTGCTCGACCCTGAGACCGCACACGTTGTCGCTGTCAAGTCAGCGGCGCTCGGGCTCGCGCCGCGGGTACGTCGCTTCTTGGAAGGACTGATCGTGGTGCCCAGTTGTGACGCACGCTCACCGCCACACACACACACAATGCTGACGTGCATACCGCCTACCTAGGACCACGGCACGGACCCAGAACTACTCAAAGTCCATGCGTTTGGCTTTGAGTTTTCAAATCCACTCGGTATGGCCGCTGGGTTTGACAAGAATGCCGATGCGATCGAAGGCGTCTTGGACATGGGCTTTGGCTTCACGGAGATCGGGAGCGTGACTCCGAAGCCACAGGTTTGTTTTGCCAACTCTAGCTTTGCATGCCTACTGCTCGCCGATCGCTGACGACGACACTGTGGCCCCAAACAATCAGGACGGCAACCCGACGCCGCGCGTGTTTCGACTGACGGAAGACCGCGGTGTGATCAATCGCTACGGCTTCAACAGCGACGGCATCGACACTGTTGCGACGCGCCTCGAGACGTACGTTGCGACGCGTGCGTTGAGCGAACGGTTCCACCGCGCAGGCGTCCTGGGCGTGAACCTCGGGAAGAACAAGACGACCGAAGACGCTGCGTCCGACTACGTCACTGGTGTCGAGCGTCTCGGGCCGTTTGCCGACTACCTCGTCGTGAACGTCTCGTCGCCGAATACGCCCGGTTTGCGGTCGCTCCAGGGCAAACAGCAGCTCCAAGCACTGCTCGAGCGTGTGCTCAACGCACGCAACAGCGTCGAAGCACGCGAACAGCGCAAGATTCCACTGCTCGTAAAGATCGCGCCCGACTTGACGGACGACGACAAGCGCGACATTGCAGCCGTGGCATTGGAATTGTCGCTCGACGGGCTCATTGTATCGAACACGACGCTTGGGCGGCCGGACTCGCTCCAGAGGTGCGTTCGTTTGGCTATCTAGAAAGCTAGAGCAGTGCTCACATCCTCTTCCTCCACTCTTACCAGCAAGCACAAGGGCGAAACCGGTGGCTTGAGTGGCGCGCCCGTGCGCGAGCTATCGACGCAAGTACTCGGTGACATGTACCGCTTGACCGATGGCAAGATCCCGTTGGTCGGCGTCGGTGGCGTCGCGACCGGCCAAGATGCGTACGACAAGATCCGCGCCGGCGCGACGCTCGTGCAGATGTACTCGTGTCTCGTGTTTGACGGCCCAACGGCCGTGCCACGCGCCAAGCACGAGTTGGAAGCGTTGCTGCGTGCTGATGGGTACGCGAGCGTCGCGGACGCAGTCGGTGCTGCGCACAAGACAAAGGAGTGAGGCGTAGAGTAGTAGCCCTTGGCGATCGACGAGGACGCTACAAGTTGTATAGAGAAAGAGAGAGAGAGAGAGAGAGAGAGAGAGAGTTGACGCATGGCGTCCTGTGTGGATTGAAACACATTTACTGCCGACAGTAGAGACTGATTGCGTTTGTTATCGCTCGTTTGCTACTCGATCTCCGTGGAGCACATTTCACACACGAGGTCCGTCTCGTCGTTCACGTACGTACAGGCCGAACAGACCCAGACGCCATTGCCACCAGTACCTCCATTGCGACTACCGCTCGCACCGTTTGCGAGCATCGAGTGACGGAGAAACACCGAGTCTTCAAACCCGACTTCGCGCTCCAGCGCATCGTCGCCCAGCGTCGACTCGTCCGGCGTCTCGTCCGACAGCCGCATGAACACTGCGTCGCCTGCTTTGATGCTATTGACGTCATTGCATCCGTAGCGATCGTCAGGTTTGTTTAGAGAGCCAGTCCTACACATCAAGAGCCGGTGCAAGCGTGTACATACAAGAAACACAAACGCACCCGCACTCCTTCAACGACAGTCGATCTTCCAACGCACGCCCGCAAAAGTACAATCGCTGCCGGATCGGCAACGCGTCGATCTCGTCGTACACTTTTGTCTTGAGCACGTACACCGAGTCGTTCGAGTTTGCTAAAATCGGCCAGCTGATGCCGCCAGCACCCGAACGTATTCGCTTCGACCGGCGCTGTGGCCCTGCTGCGCTCCCATTGCCGTTGGCGCTGCTCGTAGCTTCAACAACGACGAGCTTCTCGTCGAGTGGCACGGGCTGATCCGGCGCGAGCAAATGGACGTGGAGGACGCGGGACTGGAAGTTCTGCAGTGCGTCCAAGTGCTGGATCGCCGCCATCTTCTCACACTCAAAGCAGTTCGCGTGTGCGCCATGTGCAGGCGTCACACCATCGTCGATCGTGCCGTCTGGCGGTTGCTGTTGCCACCAGGGGACGCTGTCGCTTTCATCAGCCGATGGCAAGCCGAGCAGCGATGCGCGCGAACAGCGACGCCACTCGACGCTGTCGTCGTCATCGGCGCGCAGCTGGCCATAGAAGAACGCACCGTCCGGTGAGCCATACAGCTCCGCCAGGTGGATCATCTCGTCGCGACTGACAAACGCGACAGCGACGTTGCTGCAATCGACGCGCTCGCCTTTCAAACTGGCGAGGATCGTCTGTGGCAACAGCAGTCGGTTGTGGTCACACAACAACTCGTAGCACGTGAGCATTGGCGGTGCATCGTGCTCGACGTCGCGGATGTACGCGCGCCAGAGCTCGAGCCAGTGCTGTGGCACTAAAAACATCTCGCGCAGCTGTGCGCTCGCAGTCGCGACGCTCGAACTCACGGGTCCATTCGGGAAGAACGCAGCCCGTAACGAAAACATCGCGCCGCTGTCCGGCGCGCGACGCCGGTACAGACGCGCGAGCGGTGCGCGATGCAACACGACATCGCGACATGCGCGTTCGACTTGGATCACTTCTTCACTTGCGGCCTCTGCAACTTCGCACTGTGCGCACGCATTGCTCGACTGTTCCGGGAACGCAACGTGGCCGCTAAACTTGCGTGCAAAGTGCTCCCACGTCGTGTAAGGGACAGTCTTGTATCGCTTCTTCTGGAGGCACAAGCTGCCGTGTTCACACACAATGTCGAGGTTCAACCCTGCGCGCCAGACGCTGTGGAGTGTCGCGTCGTCTGCTGCTGCTGCGACTGCAGCTGTTGTTGCTTCTCGATCGTCGTTGCTACTGGCGCCAACGCTTCGCTTCGCGCTCTTCTTCGTTGGTTTGTGCAGGATCTTCTTCTGCAGTGCGACCAAGTGCGTCTTGTAGCTCGCAATCCACGCGCGGCTCACGAGATGCGGATGCGGATCATCGGATGCAACTGGCGCTTTCAGCAATTGCAATTCGAATTCGATCGACCGCAACATCTCCGCGTCGTCCAGTAGTTTATTGCAAAATTCAGCTTCACACGCGCGACAGCGAAACGACGTCGCGTCAAACACGACGCCACTCGCGTCGAACGCGTCGTGATCGCTCGTCCGGCGACGCAAGCGGCTGTCGGTTGGCACAAGCGGTGACTGCGCTTGTGTATTGGAATTGCTCGTCACGAGGCCGCACGTGTCGCACAAATGCATAAACAGCGCAGCCGAGACGCGCTTGAGCTTCGTAATGTTCTCGGGTGAGAAGCTCGCAGACCAGAGCTTCTTGCTGTTGCTGTTGTTGCTGTTGTTGTGCGTTCCATTGCGCGCATGTTGCAACGCAGCGTCGAGGCTGTGGATGCAACAGAAGCGCGCCATGTCGAGTGGCTTTGCAAACGGCAGACTGTTGACGACGTCACTCTCGCTGCTCTGGCTGCGTAATGTGATCGCACGCACTCGCCCATCGAGCTGTCGATTGCTGTTGTCGTCCGACACTGACGGCAGCGATGCGACAGGTAGTTCTGGCTTTATTGTCGGCGCTGCAACTTCGTCTTTGACGTCGACTGCGTCTGCGCTATTGGATGTCGACGACGTCGCTTCTTCTTCAGTAGCAACAACAACGTCGCTTGGTTGTTCGCTCTTGACCGCCACTAGCTGCTCGCTCGAGTGCATCGTGACTGCTGCTGTTGCTGAAGCAGCAGAGCCACTGATCCCACCTTGTGGCTGCGTCTCTTCACCGACGATCCACGATCGGAGCCAACTCGTATCGACCCAGAACCACTCGGTCGCATCCCGTGCAGGCGCCGGCCGCGATGCAACAAACAACCGCTCGTACGCGTCCAAGCGCTGTTGCATCCGTACTTCCAACGCACTGGCATTCGCTGTATATTCCTCGACGTCGGCGTCAAACACTGCATTTAGCGTCTGGATCTCCTCTAAACACTCCGGTGCTGGCATGACGAGAGATGGCGCGAGTGCTGCTGCTGTCGCTGTGACGTCTGCTGCTTCGACACGCGCATAGAGCAGCATGTACGCGTCGCGCGACCGCAAGATCTTTCCATGCCGCTCTTTCGACCCTTCTGTATCGACGATCGACGCCATGTTATTCACGACACTGTCATCGAATTCAAACCAGTCACTTGTTGCCAATAAATCGTCGCTCTTTGGGTACGCAACGACTGCTGTATAGTGCCCCGCGTGCGTCGTCTTCCCGCGATGATTCAAGTAGCCAGAGAGCCGGTAGATTGCATCGGGTGCGTCGGAATACGCACTCACATGCCCGGTTCGGCGGAGGAGTTCCGACATATTCAACGTCTCGTTTACTTCAATCACGTCCTATACCGTCACAAAGAGCCAGAGAGAGTCCGTTGGAGTCACTGGAACGCCTCTATCGACTCAGAACCCCAAACGCACCATGAGCTTCTTCTTGCGTCCTGCGTGTGCGTCGTACACAAACCGCATGAGCTGGAGATTCAGTGTCTGTGGCAACCGCGTTGCGTCCAATTCGATCGTCCGTTCGGCAATCTCTTTCGACGCACAGACGTCGCAAAAGTACTTGTTCTCGCCATCGAGCATTTCCGGTGACAAGTACGACGCTAAACACGCTTGGACGGTCTTGTGGCCTTTGATATTCAGCGACTGTGGATGTATAGAGTCCGTCAGTCAGCGCCTAGAGCCAGTTCGACCGTGTTGCATAGAGCCAGCACAACGTACGATCTCGTAGTACGACGACGGCCGTTCGGAGCGATGTTGACAGCGCAAACACGTCGTCACGTAGCTCATGTGGCCCTGGAAGAGCCGATCGACGAGGTCCCAGTGACTCGCAAGGCGCGATTGCGCAAAGATCATGCGCAAATGCGTGAGGAGGAGCTTACTAAACTCCTGTGCGTCCTGCTGGACGACGCTATTCAGCGAGAGCGTCGACGCAAATTCGTTCGGGTCGTAGATCGCGCGCTTGCCGAGTTGCATGAGCCCAAACAGCTTTTGCAACGCGCGCATTTGCAACGCGAGTTGGTCGTTCGTTGTCGTCGGAGTTGATTTTGGTTCCCACTTGTAGACCGCATCGCGGAATGCGACGTTCGTAAACAGCGTCTGGAGCATGCTGTTCAAGTAGCACGTTGCGCCCAAGTTGCGCAACCCGCACGGCAAGACACCGAGTGGCGGTGACGGGGACGGAGAGGTAGTGGTGGTAGACATAGTGTCGCTGTTCGTTCGACTGTTGTTGCTGCTCGGGTGACTGAGTTGGCTCAACGACGCGCTGAATTTGCGTCTGGACGATGTCGTGGCAGTCGTCGTTGTGACAGTAGGAGCGTCGGGTGGTGTCGTGGGTGCGTAGGCGACGCGCATCTGTTCTCGCGGGTCGTCGCCAAGGACGCGCTGCATGAGCTTCGTCTTTTGCCAAATGCCCTGAATTGACATCAGCCCATCCATCAGTTGACACGCAGCAAGCAAGTGAGTCATGGACGTATATACGAAGCACACAAGACTCTGGCAATGTCGATTGAGCCAATAGACGCGCAATACGTACCTCCTGGTGCTCGCCTAGACCAAACAGACAGTTGGGGTTGTCGGCGCAGTTTGCGACAATGACTGTGTTCTTGCCCTTCTTGCGGTGATGGTCGGCAAACTTGCACGCGTGCGAGCTCAGTCCGTACGGGTCCGTAATGCGGGTCTCATCGCACAGCGTGGCGCTCGCACTGAACGCGGCGCCGCCATTCGCTGTACCATTCTCGCGCTTGCGCTTCCCACGCGCCACCATCTTGCTGCCTATTTGATGCCTATTTGATGCCTATTTGATGCCAATTTGATGCCTTTGTGGTGTTTGGATTGGTGAGGATTGACACCAAAACGAAGCGATTTTATTATAAAAGCGTACAGCAGTTTGGTTCTGTATTTTACTAACACCTTTCGCCACAGTCTCACTCTCTCTTTCTCTCTCTCTCCTTCTCTCTCTCTTCAATCTCGCATGGCATATCAGCAAAACTCACTAGCTCTTGCAGAAGCAGTCTCAGTATTGGCGTAGTATTGAATGGCTCACTGATACTCCAATCCGTGGCACTACTGTATGTGGCTAGATCGAGCGAAGGAAGCTGTACAAATAGCCGCTCCGTGATTGCGGCTACCGCAAGTCGGATCGAACTCGCAGCGTAACTACGTCGATGGATCGAGCGTCAAGTCACTGATCGACGACGCGACGCGAACGTCGTGGACCGAAAGTCTGCGGCGATGGCGCACGATCGGAGGCACACTCGAGCGCTTCGCTGGAGCGGATGGAGTCGACTCGGTCGTCATCGAGTTACGGCGCTAGTTGTATGTACATTAGTCAGAAACGCAAGCAACAAACACAAGCCAGTGCATCGTAAGTAGTTGCAGTCAAATAAGTACGCACACGCAGGTGACTCGGTGACTTTTGAGTCTCGTCGCGAGCCGCAACACTCGAAGAAGCCGAGCGAAGCAGCTGCTGCTGTCGTGACTGCTTCTCGCGCTCTTTTTCAGTCTTGGCTGAGCTGTGGATCGCCGCGTACTCGCTGTCGACTTCGCGCATGTAGCTCAAGTACGCGTGTCCTGTCGTGACGTATACAAGACACTGAATCAGAGTCTAGAAACACGCAGACAAACACAACTCAGCATGTTACAACATCGCAGCCCGACAAGCACAAACCTTGCCAGATGAACGGCATCGCGTGCTTCTTCTCCCACAAACCAATGTACTTCGTCAGCTGCGCTGTCACTCTCGGCAAGTCGCGGTTGATCCGTACACGCAGACGCTCCTCGCGCAAGAGTCTAAGTCATTGAAAGCGTTTTGCGTCAATTGAGCTTTACTCTTCATCACCCGCATCCATTTGGCGATGTGTGCACGATGGCGACGCACCGTCCAGCTTCGCCAGTTCGACTCGTGAGTCGCTGCGAGTTGGTCACCGACTGATTGTACTCATGACGCTCTGCAATGATCTCCTCGCGCTTTTCGATGACCTACGAGTCACAGACATTGCGTCAATGACACCATCACCATTGCTCTGTACGCGTACGTTACTCCCCCCACACACAGACAAACGCACCTTGTACAGCGTCTTCGCTTCATCCTTTGCGATTTGGAGCTCATGCAGGCGCGTTGACGCCTTTCTCGACAGCTCGAGCGTCGCTTTCGAGCTCTGCTAGCACATGCATAGTACAGACATTGACACGTCAGAGCCGGCGCTAACACGGTACACACCTCATACAGAAGCAATGCAATACAACAAACCTCGTTAAAGTCGAGCAGCATCTGGTCAAACTCCGAAAGCTCACTCATCTGCAGCGACCACATGATCGCAGCACACTGTGACGCTTCTTTAAGCACGCGCTGCACAAGTTCCTCCTGACAGCAGCCACCATTTATCAACCTCATCAGTGATCTTCGATGGACCAAGAGGCTGCATTTCCAAGCCTATTCGATCTCCATACACGCACGCACCACGATCGGCCGCCAGTGACTAATGCGCGCTTGCAAGCTTTGGATGTTGGCTTCACTCAAGTTATCGTCACTGTCGTTCGCATCGCGCATCTCGAGCTGCATCGATAGAAAGTGCATCTTGTTCAGTTGAAAGTGTAGATAGTGGTGTATTACCGCCACAACATCCAGCGCACCTGTGGGTCTTCGCCTGCGCGCACGAGCAGTGACTTGAGCTCCGACTCGAGGAACGTTCGCTGCGCGACGCGCGTGCTGCGGATCTGGTCGAGGCACTGGAACGTCACTTCAAGCGCTGCGAGGTCGTCGCGCACAGACGTCACTAGTTCGCGCTCAAACTAGAGGCGTGTGATAATGCAGTGGATTGTGTGAGTTCTAGTGTGCTAGCAAGTGTCAAGCAAGTGCCGTGGTTGAATGAATGCTCGAACCTCGTGTGGCGCGTCGTCGCGAAAGAGCCAGCGAATGTGTGCGATCTCGCTGCGCAGTTTGCTGACACGCTTGGACGACACCTCGAGCTCGTCTTCGTACAACTGCACCTTGCGCGCAAGCAGCGACTGAACGCTACTCAACAGCGCGGCTTCTTCGCGCACGCGCTCGTCGTCCGTGACGCCGAGGTCGTGCCACAGCTGATGTAGCCGCGCAACGCTCTCGAATGCAGTCACTGCGATCACGTCTGCAGTATGAGCGCTACCTTGTTGGTGACGTGCACTTGCTTCGGTGACATTGCTGTCGTTCTGCGTGCGCGGCATGAGGCTCGTGTGCTGCTGCGTCGTTGCTAGCGGTGATGCCGAGAAAAACGGAGTGTGCTCGTGTGGTCGCGTTCACTTGTGCGCAAGTGGCGATGTGGCTGTGGCGGTGGCGTCTGCCGTGCACCGTGCACTTTCTAGCAAATAAGCATCGTGTGTGCACCTGTACACCCATGTCGATCAAACACACGATGCGCCATCTTGTTCGCGCTTGTAGTGCGCTTTTCTCAATCGAGCTTGTGCTGATCAAGTCGACGTCGTTTGACATGCACGTTTCCTAAAATTTGTTTTCGTAATTTGATTTTATGGCCACGGTACTGCTTATTTCCCGAAATTGGACATACAAAATTCAATTTTGGTTGATTGGTCCTGCGTGCGTCTTTGGAATTGACGGCGGTCAATTGTTGCGGCGCTTTGATCGCGAGCAATACACATTTCATCGCTCGTTGGAAGAAGTAAAAGAACATCAGCACCATGGCATCGCAACGCGAAGAGGACATCAAGATGATGCTTGCGGCGCAAGTGCACATTGGCACGCGCAATGCGGACTCGAAGATGGCGGACTACATCTGGCGTCGCCGCAACGATGGTATCAACATCATCAACGTCGGCAAGACGTGGGAGAAGCTCATGCTCGCGGCCCGCGTGATCGTTGCGATCGAGAACCCGTCGGACGTGATCGCGATCTCGGCGCGTCCGTACGGCCAGCGTGCGGTGCTCAAGTTTGCGCAGTACACGGGCTCGTCGTCGATCGCCGGCCGTTTCACGCCGGGTACGTTCACGAACCAGATCACGAAGCAGTTCCGTGAGCCGCGTCTGTTGATCATCACGGACCCGCGCACGGACTCGCAGTCAGTGCGTGAGTCGTCGTACGTCAACGTCCCAGTCGTTGCGTTCTGTGACTCGGACTCGCCACTCCAGTACGTCGACGTTGCGATCCCAGCGAACAACAAGGGCAAGCTCTCGATCGGTCTGCTCTACTGGCTCCTCGCGCGTGAGGTGCTCCGTCTCCGCGGCACGATCTCGCGTGCGCTCCCGTGGGACGTCGCTGTCGACCTCTTCCTCTACCGTGACCCGGAGGAGCTCAAGAAGGCCGAGGAGGCGCAGTCGGGTGCCGGTGACGAGGCCCAGGCCCGCGCCGGCTGGGGCGACGCCGCCGTTGAGGCGCAGCCAGAGCCAGCACTCTACACGGCCGAGGCCGCTGTCGAGTGGACCGCGACGAGCGCGAACGCCGCGGCGCCTGCCGCTGAGTGGTCGGGCGACGCTGCGGCTGGCAGCTGGGATGCGCCAGCGGCGACGTCGAACTGGGAATAGACGCATGTTTGCGTCCTCCCTCTTTCGCGCGTGACGACTGACGATGGACTGATGAGCGACGACGCGCAGCCAACGTGCGATTCGTTCTTCCAGCACTCTGTCGCTGTTTGATAGGCTTTCGATGCGAGTGTCGTTAGGTCAGTTTGCATGGAATAGACGACGGTGTTAAGCGATGGCACCTGGTTAATGCGAACATCACGACCTGACGTACACAAATGTCAAGGGCGTCAACAGCATCTCTGTCTTTTGATTCTGATTTTGTCCATAGCTCTTGTACTTGTGGGTTGTGAATTGTAAACTGGCAAAGCGAGTGGACGATGCGCCATAGCACTCACAGCATTGAAGACGAAGCGCATGTGTATGAACATGTTTTGATTTCATTTTCCACCCTCGTCTATGCTGCATTGTTGTAGGTGCTGCAAGTGGCGTAACGTGACAAGTAGACGCGCCAACAGACCACTACGATGTCCTATAACTGCGACAGGTTCACCGCTTGCTGTCAAAACAGATCGCGACGCCAACGAGGATCAGCGCCATGCCAGCGTAGGTCCCTAAACAGCAACAGCAACGGCATTGTGTAAATGAATCGACAGATTGGATGGAGACTCCTACGTAAGTGCTTGAGGTGTGGTGTTGTCTACGCGCGCACATCCATAGACGTACATGCTGGTCGCTGTGGCTTCTCGCCCAACAAACGCGACACAATGGCCGTGAACACGAACGTGAGTGAATTGCAGATCGGCACTGCGCTCGAGATGTCTAACGATAGCCAAAATGCAGCGATTTAATGCCGTGTCCATGCACCAGCAAGCTCTACTTGGACACGTATACAGTATCCACGACCAACGCACCTGCAGAGCCGAGCAGGTAGACGTAGGCGACCGAGCCGCTCTGGTTCAAAGCAAATGGCACGACGAACTGGAGCGAGCGTCAGGAAGCCCCATGATATACGACGCGCGTGTAAATGAGCGTGTGTGCAACTCGAGTCAACGAGGCTGTGTGCACTGTTGCTGCGCAATAGCTGCGCACATGCACACACAGCGTAGGACGCACCTTCCAGTTTCGGATCCAATGGACCAGCTGTTGCACGAACTCCGCTGGCGAGTTGCGCTTACGCACGTACACTACGTCCGCAGAGCTCCCTGCAAGCGTTGCCATCGTAAAGCGCAAGTAGCCACAGCAGAACAAATTGAGTAAGCGATCGACAGGAGCTTCAACGCTCAGCCAAGCATACAAAACAGCAATGTAGCGATCGTCGTACCGCGTTTGATGAGTGGGTTCGTGCAGCCCCACAGTGCGCCAACAAAGAGAAACGAGAGCAGTGTCGACAGCGTGTTCGTGCTGCTGCTACTGTCGTCCAACATGGCTTTCGTCGTCATCGCGTTACGCGCAGCTGAAGGTGTCGGTGTCGAGGTGCTAACTGAAGGTGTTGCAGTCTTTAGCTTGCCAAGTGCTTTGTCGTTTCGATGCAATAGAGCAGCACATTGTACAGTACTTAGTATGTAATTTGTATTCTTACTAATTGTAAAAAAGATGTTGAAGACAGAGCATTATTCCACGACAATTTCTGCTACGAAGAAACACGCGCAACAACTTTCGCAACATCAGAGAGCAACGAAGCCCGCAACGATGGCCAAGTCGAGCGCCGCGCTGATCGTCGTGTACGTGCTTCTCGTGCTCTTCCTTGTGGTGTCGGTCAGCTACGCCTACACCGTGTGGCGTGACTACCGGCGCGCGATGAGTGACGCCCTCCAGCGCCACCGCGAGCGCGACCTGGAGCGAGGTGGTGCACGGCGCAGTCGCATGACAGAAGACAACTACTGGCAGCGCGATCCACTGCCAGCACCAGCAGCCGCAGTCTCAGAAGTTCCAGCAGCCGAGCAGTACGCAGCGTTCTTTGCGGCTGCTGCAGGCGTGCGGCCGTCAGTGACAGCAACAACGACAGCAGCATCGCCGCGCCACACTGCAACGCCAGTATACTCACCGAACTCTAAGCCATCCACACGCAACAATACACCAGCACGTCGATGACACTGTCAGGTGCACGAGTCGACGTCGAGTGCAGTAAGAAAACGTTGCGTGCTGTAGAAAGCAGGTGGACAGGATGCAAGTTGAACAGACCAGAATTTACTTTGGTGTGGTACAATACGCAGTATGTTTGTGGACAACGCGCTTGCTTGTACTGTATGCGTTGCCATGCCTTCCGAATAACTATTCTATTGAAAAGTACAATCGTATTTCTCTACTTCATAATTTTCAAGGCTCAAGTATATCTTTTACTCTACTCATGCAATTCTGTTAAATGTGGTATTTCTGGCTCAAAGGTATCTTTCAGGCAGTAAAGACGCACTTTAGAAGCGATAAATATTAGTGTGCATGGTGGAAAATAGTAAATAGCTTATTTGTTCCAATGTCCCTCAAACCCGTACAGATATTGATTTAACTATAGTGCGATAAAAACAAATATTAGCTACTCGCTAAAAATTGCATCTGCAATCCCTGTGCGTAGATGCATTGCACACATCGGTACACTGAATTATATCACAAAATATAGCAAAAATAGTTTTCTGCGACAACAAATACTAATATATTGTCCATAGATTAATCATGATTTAATAATATAATCCTGCATGTTTACACTTGATTTTAGTGCTCCATTCGAGACTCCAAACAGACGACCTCCCACGTAAGCAGAGCGATCTACATTTGCGACCAACATTACAACAACTGCGAGTACGAAGCGCCAAGGAAGGAGCCTACAGTCGTCGCGATGGACAAGTTTGCGCTCGACCGGCTGAAGAATGTCATGGACGAGGCGTACGTCTGTGTGCAGCATGCATTGGTCGAGGGAGAGAGATACCATAGCGACAGCAGGGCGATGTTGCGATCCTAGCACAACCGACTCATCTATATGACTGATGCGACGACTCACATGCAACAGCAAGAACGTGGTGAAAGCCAAGATGGGCACGGACATCGAGCGCAAGATGGAGGACGCGCTCTCGAACAAGAACTGGGGCGCGTCGAGCACACAGCTGAACGAACTCGCGCAGCTCACTTACGACTAGTGCGTCTATGTTGCACTTTCTCGTTCTCTCTCTCTGCTTGTCAATCGTTGTCGTCGCGCTATCGTTCATACAAACAGCACATACTGACACGTACACGTACACTTCGCTCTTCCCCTACCAGTGAGTCGTACAGTGTCATCATGAAGAAGATCTGGGAAGCAACCGAGTCGCACGCACGGCAGTGGCGCACAGTTTTCAAGGTACCCACCGTCACTCTCTCTCTCTCTCTCTCTCTCTCTCTCTCTCTCT
>JAADXH010000760.1:0-17160 GCA_023337595.1 Globisporangium camurandrum | reverse complement strand
TGATGAACGCACTTGTCCAGTCGATGCCAAACCGCTGTCAGCAAGTTATCGAGCGCAAGGGCGCATATACTACGTATTAGATCGCAGTCGGAGCTTCATTAACGCTCTTGTTACCAATCTTACCGCGCGGTCCCATTCTTTTCATACTCTGTCAAAAATGATATTCTGAACGTGTGATGTTTTGGTAGCAATCCATCAGCTCACATTTTGGGTGCTGATAAAGCTCTGTTTTGCGCATCGTTTGAATGCAACGAAAGTTTTCGAACCTATTTTTTGGCCATTTTATTCCAAAAATTAAGTGTCCGTATAATTATAAGGCGCACTGTATATATAGGCTTGCCGCTCCGCATGAGCTCGAGCGCACGGCTCACTTAGTCGTCCATGCCTGCGTGCACTGGTCGTCGCTCATACCTGTAGTGAGCACGAATTAAATATGTCCAAAGTATCTAGATCAAATCTACATGTGCTACTTACTTGCTTCCTCGTGGCGCCGCAATGACTTGCAAAACTCGGCCGTGACCTTGAAAGCTTCGTCGCTAAACCCAACGTCCTTGAGCACGGATGCCTATACACCGCTATGTTACTCTCGCCGACTCTGCGCGTAGTAGACGCTCTTCTTGACGTTCGCGATCGAGCGTGGCAACATGCCGTGACCAGGGTGTTCGAGTCGCAAACACTCGTTTTGCTCGCAGTATCTTGGGGGCGTGCAGGCGCAGACAAGGAAGATCTGAGGAGTCATTCGGAATGCCGAACAGCTCGTGGATCATTGAAAAATAGTTAGTTATAGCTTCGCGTTGCTTGCACGGTGCTGGCGAGACACATGTTAGGACTTCGACAAGGCTTACGTATCTAAAGTGAGGGGTGTGCTTGCGTACAAACCAACACGCATGATGAGAAACCGGTAAGTACAGACGCTGGTTGTTTTTCGATTGTTTTGTTGTCTGTTGATGTGTCAGCACAACTCACATGTTATTGCTAATACTTGCCAGTGATATATCCCTATACAAACAAATTCAAATACACAAATATTCCCCGCACTACATAGAGACCGGACCGTATCTCCTACTCCAAAGTACAGCGCAATATCGTGTTATTTTAACTTGGTTAATGTAGGTAGCATAAGTGTTGCACAATAACGATTTAACTTTACTTTACATCAACCATTTGACCTGGATTTCGTCACCATATAGAAGCTAGATGAAAGCTACGAATGAGGCATCAACAATAAATAATTAAGTAGTGGTAATCGCGGCGGTCAACGGCAATTGTTTTGCCGAATACGTATTTATAATGTATGTCAGTGTCGAACGAATAAGAAAACGGAAGAAAGGATGAAATGCACATGGTATTTGTTTCTCCTACCTAGCATATGGGAGTACTTCACCAAAAAATACTTGCCCACGCAGTTCATTCAGACTATATAGACCGAAAACAGACTAATACATACTTGCGAAATCACGCCGTTATATGTATACTGCATATTGATTTGTCAAAATTAAAGTTGAAAATCGCATTTTATGTTGTGCAGGTTTGAATGAATGCTATTGTGTGCCACAAGTAACGTCACTTTGCGTCCACCACATTCGACGTTATATGATATTTCCTTATTTATATACCTAGCAAGTGGCAAGAATGAAAATTGCAAATGTTTCACTTTACTGTCCCACAACTACATTCACCATTATATCTATTTTATCTATACTATAATGAAAAGCCGTGTTATACTCTGTCACTACGTTATATGCTTTGCCATTGATGCTAGTTATTCTTCTATAATCCTTGCTGATTAGAGGAGGCTAATGAAGAAGAAACGGAATCAATACTGTCAATAACCGATCGTGTTGTAATGATTTCTCGTTTTATATTTTCAATGAATACTTTATATACTCACACATGACTCACTTTGACTTTGGTTTGCCTCACGAAATGTTAACGAAAGTAGTGGCTCCCCAGTGCCGTCTCTACTTATGTCATGATCAGTACTACTGAAAAGCTATAGTCGGGATCAGATAAAGTCACATTGACACAAGCACAATGCAGCCTGATTCCTTCCCGAAGAACACTGGTTGATATATTGTAGTGCATGTCATAAACCAGGTAATTAAGGAAGAGCAATGTCATTTTCAGTGGTCATATGCTCAGTAGAACATATAGTAGATCAATCACTAAAGTTCCAAAAGTACCACTTCTTTTAACCATTGTAATATACAGCGCTATATATTGACTGCTGACGTGCAATTCAAAGGTAAAACACGTTGCAGCTTGGAAACAGCGTGTCGCGGAATAATAGCGGTTTATATTCCGGCACGTGCATACTGTACACGCTATATTCATATATGTGTACAACGCCTTTCATATTGCATTTGTTTTGATAAACTAAAACATTTTCGCGATTGCCGTATATCGCCGCAAACATTCCATGATATGTTGCCGCATGATGCTATAACCATAATAAATCAAATCAAGAAACTGGTTATGTATACGTAAATACTTTCATATATTGGACCAAAAGTATCGCATGATTAATGAAGTAGTAGAGGCAGCTTCAACGCAACTGTTTTTGTGCCCAATCTCGTAGTAACCCGATATTATCTGATCTAATCAAATGAAATGTCTACATTCGCGTGTGCAGAACTAAATGGCACCAATATCTAAGGAACGCACACCGTTAGGTATGTTCCAGTGAAGCAGAGTAGTACGACTGATTAAAGTAATATTTACCGTAGTTTCAAATTGCACGACTTTAACAATTAAATGCTGGTTTTAACGCTCTATCCAATATTGTAGCATCATGTATAGCACGACATGCTACTAGTATAGCATTGTACCTACATTGCAATTGAAACAAGGCTCTATTCATTCCTGAATAGTAAGCACACGTTGCAGCCGATCGGGATATAAGCGTAGCGATGTTAAGGATATTATACTGAATACATAGAGTATGAGCTATGTAAATCATTGAAAAAGTTGATTTATTCGAGAATTGTCTTATGCCACGAAAGGAACACAAACGTATTGCTTAACTGATATTGGTAATTTATATATATATTGAATCTAATGAATTACCAAGTATAAGTAAAATGCCAATGGAAGAATTTAAATGTTACTTAGGCTTGGTATGGGTGGATTTACGTTTAGCAAATATATATGTCTACTAACATGAAGCGTTCTTAGCACTACAGAGATATTGAATTTGTGAAATATACATTTTGAACCATTTAAATGTAGATCCATTTTTACTACTGTTTTCGACTCTTTCGTTAATTTAATGAAATACGTGTGAATATAGAAAATACTACAATTACAAAATTGTTTACCTGGACAGTTTACACTATGACCTCAAGTTTGTGTATCTTGTTGATATGGGCACGTATCTCGAATTACGACGCGTTTTATGCTAGAATCATGCATAATAGTTTGAATCGTTAACTTGTCTAATACAGTACCATATATGCAATTTATTACAAACCATATATACGGCGTTTGTTCTTGCGATGTGAACATTTACAGTAATCTATATCTTCATGCTTTTGTCAGAGATTATAAAAGTATCGAATCGTCAACAAGGATATAGTCGTTGTGGTGTAGATAGTAAAAAGCAAAATGTGAGTTTTAACAGCATTACACAGATGTATTGTACGAGTCATCATACTGCATGTAGCCGTGTCAAAGTAACTAAATTTGACTTCGAGATGGAATATTCTACCTAGTTCGTTAAAATCGCTAACGAAACATTTAATGCTTGCAGATCACCATTCAACATAGTCATTTTTATGTCACAAATTTTACTGTACTACATCAAAGCACATTCAGTAAGCGCAATGTTTCACTAAGGCTTGTAGGTGTACGCATTGCTACGGTTTAGTTCATTCATATTGCACATACTCTGCAACTACTACATTACACCTTCGCATACGACCATCAACCACGCACTAAAGTCTCTGCGGGACTGTTGATCTGTACAAATCATAAACTCTCCTATGCGAAAATGACGTCATGCATGAAATTAGACATTGTATTGCTGAGCGCATGCATATGCATTCCACCACACATTTTTTCCTCGCTTTAATGTATATATACTTAGGTAATTGTACGTTTTTCATTCCTATTCAATGTTAAATTTGTTATATCGCATGCACATATTTTAAGAACACTTGACACTACTACGTACTGTCACACCCATATACGCGCAGCTTTCATCTAGCTTTAGTTCGTATGCAACGACAATGAGCTTTTTCACTTTGACTTATACAAACCCTTAGTTATGGTGTTCTACGCTTTGAGTCCATAAATGGGCGAGCTGTTTGTCGAGAGCAGTGTTATTATTACATCGACAGATGTATGAACCCCGTATGTATTGTGCTCCGATTGTGAATCTTTAAGCAATATATGTTCTGACTGTGACGCTGCATGATTGTCCCTAAATAGTACAGACTTCAAGTGCAGGGTCATACATATGCAAACCGAGATCAATTTATTGGTATGTGCTATAGTTTGACGTACAGTCCACTCTTCCTGTAGTGCGGTCAAAATGCAAGGTATACTCTATTAATTTTTACGGCTATAAATCACAGACAGGTATTAGCCATTGTAGGTAGACTTGCTGTAGTTGCAGAACAAATTGAACATGAACAAACAAAATACTCCCATCGTCACGCGATGTACGTCTCGACGTGCGAGCTTGTTTGACCACAACCAAGATCACGCTTACGCACCCCGATGCGTACGTCTTGTTGGAAGCAGCTAGTGCGTCCGAGTGCGCCGCATGCGCGAACCACAGCTTCCCACGCAGACACAGACAGTAGAGTGCTATACTGTTAGCCCACCTATCTCCTGCACAAGCGCGCTGAGACTCAAACGATTACGATCGTGTCATCTTTTTGAGTTAACGATAGCTGAGCGTTGCTATACTGCCACACAGAAGCCATCACGATGCGAGTGGCGCACAGACTGTCTCACAAAACGTCTCAGCCATACATTCAGCCCCCGTTTCATGACGTAGGTGTATGCACTACAGTCGTCAACGTAAACAAATGCATCACCAACAGCTACACAGGATCCAAGCATTTGATGAGCGCAGGACTGCACACTGTCGCGAGTCCAAGTGCCGTGATGAGCTACTGCAAATACGCGTCTGGCGCGTCTGCCACGAACAACGCGAATGATGCTGACACACGCAACCAGTCGCGGGGCTCGCATCGCTTGTGGAACAGCCTAGCGTGAGCAGAAGTCAAAACGACTAAACTCACCACGCAGATGTAGTTCGGTTTGCAAAGTAGACAATACGCGGCGGAATCCAATCGCCGGTAGCAGTCGACGATAGTCGTAGCAATTCGTCGCTCGAACATGAGTATACGCAGGCGGAATTGCAGCAGCTCGCTCGTGCGTCATCACTGGACAAGGTGCATGCGACTGGGAGTGTTTCATTCGTTTGTACCCAATTCAATGGCAACACCTTGCACGCATGGATGACATTTTCACCTTGCACAAGTAGTTTTGTAGCGACGTAATAAACAGTGATGAATTGAATCAATGATGCGATCTACGAGTATTTTGTTTATGCGACAGTCAGACAACAGATGTCATTGCAATGCATGCGGGACGAAATGAATGTAAAACTGGCTATTCCTTCATTGGTGAACCTAACCTGTTGATCTTTGTAAAGTGTATTTGCAGGACGACTTCAACTCCGCATCGAGGCAATACACTGCACCTTTACAGCCAACTTCATCATTTCGTCTGCTTGCACTCTCTCTTTTTCACTATGTATTTCTTTCTCACTCACACTTTCACTTTCTATCAACTACGACAGAGTAAGTTTCGGCATCAATATATCTGCAACCTTTTGCCCACAGACGACGTGATCGAGTCGCGTTTGAACGCCACACATCCAGCCAACGCTAACGATGACTATGTCCAATCAAACGTCGAGTGATTTGTTCAAGGGCGAAGCCTACCGATTCAGCACCTGGTCAAATGCAACAGAATGGCAGCACTGGCGCCGTGTGTAACGATTCAACTATTTATGTCGAAGTACGTGAATATGCTCTCATTATGATTTGAGCACACGTGTAACAACTTGCAATTGATTTGTGCCGTTGCTTTTATACATCAGACTTGTGTCCTTGCAAATGTAATGTGATAACTGATACCAATGACAATCGCATCTTCGCGAACACAAAAGGATCTATAGTTAATTTTGAGAAAACATTGTGTATTTTATAATATCTCCTGTGCATGTCACACGTACTCATATTGTTCAATATCTGCATGATTGTTATCACATGAAAATATAACACAGAGCACACGTTACACTCGACCTTGTATTGTGCGACGCACTACTACCAGTCCGGGTATGAGCATTAATGCCATGTAGTTGCAGCTCTCACATGCACAGACGCCCCATGCATTTTACAATCGCGTGCGATCCTGGTCTGTTATTTTTCGTGTGCGTCCAACAGTTTGTATTCGTTTTGCTACTGATGTTTTCCCACTCTACCTTTGCCGCTGATGTTTTCCCACTCTTCCTTTGCCTATAGGACTGCAATGAGCTCATCGACATCAAAGATTGCTTTTGCTTAAGCGCGCAACCTTGACTGATCCGATCTCCCTTTTCGCGCAAGATGAGCTTGTCAAAATTGGCGGCGATGTGTTTGTTTCTTATAGCTTGCACGTGTGCTTTGAATGACAGGATAACACCAACGTCTTTTGACTGTAGATGGGACGTCTTGTTAGGAGGCAGTCTATGAACCGTAATTTATTTTTTGACAGATCCTCATCTACACAGTTGCACGACGCGTTGAGAAAAAGAAGTAAGATGCGTCCCCTTAGTCGCACACAGACTTGCTCAATTGAGCCAACCATGCATTGAATAGTGTCGATGTCATCCATCCTATTGCTGAACTTCCGTACTAGATACCGAGATCGCTGCAAAGACACCTAAGAAACAGCGTGGTTGACGAGCTGTGCTAACGAGGAGAACGGAACCTTGGCTGATCCATTGACGTTGGTCGTGACGGCAACGGTTACACGATTCTTCGCCTACTTGATACCCGAACACGTCAAAGTTACGAGAATTTGAGGTGGTGTCAAACAGTTGAAGTATGCAGTTTTGTCGAGATAAAATGCCCTGATATTTATATGCGCATGTCAACTCGCGAAGCGCTGCTCGACCAATAGCGACAATTTCATCGCTTATGGAAGACGCTTTACGATGCAGAGTACATGTTTTGATGTCGTAAGGCTTCTTAATTTTATCATGCCATCAGTTCGAGAATCCCGTTCGCTTAACCGCAGTATCCGTCGTCAAGTCGCTCGCAACTTTACGCCTCGTATTCTGCAAAGGCGGCGCTGCAAGCACTGCATCCTCCTTGAGTAGTCACCTCAAAATCGACTACACTGGTGCACAGGGAAACTTTACCGCTGCCCACGCGCACACAGCTTCTTGTAATGTGAGCGGCTGTGAGCGGTAGTGGCTAAGCATTGTGAGCTTCTGCGAATACGTCATGCGCACGCGAGTGCGCACAGTTGGTGGTGCCGACATGATGTCTTGATTGATGGAATGACTGATTAGCGTCTGACACGAATTTAAAAACGGTTTTAAATATATCATTTTGGGCGAGGAATTGGTTCATCGATCGCACAGCTAGTATTGCGGATTGTAAACCGCTTCTATGTATGTTATTCTTATTTCGCAAATATATGTGGTGCGCCCTTGATACTATTACAGTAGTTGACACATCACAAAAGACTTACAAACTGCCCTGCTTAAATAATTGGAGTATCAAATGACAGTTACATCAACTAAAGTTGCAGGTCATGTTTATAGTTTATATCGGACCATATAAAGGAGTTCGATCGCCGTGCATAAGTTAGACATCGTAAGGGATGTTGCGTCATTCGCATGAGCTTGTAAGTAATCTTATTCTTAGTATGAATAAACTTGACGTGAATCGGGATAGCAATATTAGGTGTATTCACGAATGTTTGATGGTCGATCAACAACGTATAATTGCGAGAGAAATTGTATTGGTATTCCTATCAGACTAGATGAATTCTCAGTCACCAAGCTAGATGACTGAGATTTATCAAAGGTGATTGTCAAATTGGATATATATTTATCACTTTTGATGACCATCAAACATGAGCGAATACCTACTATTTATCGAATTGGCGTAATACACATCTTAAGCATTTTTATAGTAATTTTATATGTAGCTGCTTGTAAGAGATACACAACTATTGATCAGATATAGTATGGCGCGCAGCTGTCGCGACAGTACTAGTAGCAGCAGAAACTGCAAAGACTAGCACGCCGAAATTTTTTATGCAGTGACGCATTCGCTTTCATACAGTATATTGTGATTATATAGTTGCATTTGGCACTCACTGCAAAATGCAGAGGAGGACATCACTTATGACTGCGCGCCATCTCTTTTTCCAAAAAGACTGTTTCTGCATTTGGAAATTCACCTCATACGTCCAGAGCGAATCTGTAAATTGACTTGTTTTTCACGTCGACATAAATTTCGCGGTCATTACATACGCTCCACCGTGTGTGTCACCCAGTAGTCGGGAGGAAAATTAATGGATGTAACACATAGCAGCTCATTTAACGTAAAACAACTCAATCCATTTCATGAAATTGTTGTATACACGTTACTCAACAAGCCTATATACACATTACAGATATGTCCACTATCGCATGTAATTGAGCACACAATACGTGCAAGAAACACATGTCAAGCAAAGACAGGTAAAATTGCATATATCGCATGTGCTACTCGACACAACATCAACTAGAGACGATTGAAGTATTATTGGTGCATCCATGCGCGCGCTTTTACGTGGCAAAGATGCACAGTATTTGGAAAGAGACACTAATACCTGCTTCACCGGGCTGGACGGCAAATGCTTGGTTCCAACATCTGTGCAAAAGCTTAACCACAGCTTCTTGTGTGCCACCCGTAGAGTCACTAATTCTATTTACTTCCGTATCCCTTTCCTCTATCACTGTACCCATTTCTCAATCTCTATACCCTCTCTCATTCTCTTACCTTCTTTCTCTCCCCCTCTCTTTCCCTCTTTGTTTCACGTTCCTACTTCATCTATAAGAGCGCGTCTATATGTGTCACTCCTCACTTGGTATTCATGTCAATTTGGGGAAATAAATGTTCCTGTTCAGTGGTGCAACATATTTAGATGGAGTGGTCACTATAAAGAATGGTGTTTGTTTTTTAACTTTCCAAATGAAGACGTGACGCAACGTTTGTCATGGACACAGCAATTTTATATAAGAAACGAAGATTTTTGTGCATGTCTTCGCTGGCACACTGTTCATCACCCGTGGACTCACCTGTAAACTTACTCCAGGGTTTAACCGTGCGCACATCCATGTACTCACCCACATAGTCACCAGTCAGAATTGCCTTCTCCTCTATCCCTATATATCTTTACCAAGATCAAGTCAATCGCATTATTTATATTATATTCAATCTCGTCACAACTGACGGACCCTACCGGCTAATATACCCTCTTGTAAGATAATACCTTTTAAAATCATTACTGGTGTGCTATCAGTATCGTACCGTTTCATTTTGTATACCCTTTTGACAAAACACGTAGCTTGTAAACGTATGCATATATAATTTATGTACAACTTTACACTTATATTGTATTGAAAGTCATTCTACTTACATCGACGTCAACATTTAAAACATCTTTCTCGCGATGACCCAAAGTCGTACATCAAGATTCGACAAAGGGCTTTGCTGTGATAAAACCTAAACATATTTTCTACTTTCGATACGTGGTGGTAAATGTACAGTCAAAGTTAGCAGTAGCGGCGAAATAATTACTATATATTCATACTGCGCTTGTACATACCATAAAATAGATGATAAATTGGCATACAAATGCATAATATCATACGAAATAGAATACCGTCAGGTCAAAATATGGACTTATCGGGGTGTATTTTACAGAATATAAGTTGATAGAATCCATTACTTTAAATTACCCAAATTAGTACGTGGCGCAAAGCTTGCGAGAGACACCGCAACATTATGAGTAGTGATATAAGTTTCTTGGAGCAACTATCCGCCGTCAACAATTATAGCAAAACAGAGATCCACAGCGGCCAAAATGGAAAGTTCGATAGAGCTGTTATTGCATGGGATCTGTCTATTTTTGTAAACGGCCAATGATGTAGACGCCACAATTTGAAGCACCAGTTCTAAAATGGCGTTCCAATTGTACTCGTCGCGAGATACGGCAATATGCAAAATGCTGCCACAGCGGTAGCCCTTGCACCGAAAGAAAGTGCCGCGACGCACTCGTGGTTTTTGGGGCTTTTGCTAGACTTGGAGTTTCCATTACGCTTGATTCCTGTCTTTTGCGACCGACACGTTGGGATGATCACGGCAGCAGAGAGCTTTGACGTTCGCATGCAGTTTTGTCCGCGCCACATAGTGGGTGAGTTGTAATAGCAACAGGAATCTCTAATTTGATGATTTTCAATTCTAACAGTCTATCAAATTATAGGTAACATGAGAGCGGACCGAGTTGTTCGACTGTCGGCCATGCAAGATTCGTTTGTATGGCAAGCATAAGCGGTGCCTGATGCATCGAGCCTTGAGACAGCATTGGTATCTCCCAAAGAACACAACATGGCCGCTGCCGCGTACTCACATGCAATAGCGGTGGATCGATGGGCGCTTTTCCCGCACTATGAGACAACGCCACTGTACGGGTGGTATTCACGACGCGTCTCGATCTTCACTTTAAACGTCGGTGCCTGATCACTAGCGCACGTTCAGGCACTGTGGTCGTCGCAACTCCATGTAGCATCGCGAGCACACTGCTATTTATGCCATTGCTGCCAGCTCGTGCTGATGTCATGACTGCTTGGTGATGTCCATCCTGTCAAAATGGAATTGATTGGAACGTCGAGACACACGCACGCCTGCAAGCAGCACCTGAACGAGAGCGTTCGCGTACTTGGCCACGCGGCGCGACCATGCGGCATTCGTTGTTGGCTGCGCTAGCAAGGCTTTCACCCAGCGGTACACATGGATCTGCTCGTGCTTGCTCATGTGCACAGTGAGTTCACGCACACGTGCGAGCGTACCCTGCAACGTCTTGTCGGGAAGCATCACTGCAACCTTTCAAGCTTCGCAGCAACGGCACTGCTCGGTGCTTTGGGGTGCTTCGTAATGACGTAGAGGAACAACCGCACTATGCCGACGAGATCGTGTTTTATGCAATGCGAATATTGTTGCAAGTATTGGGCTGTCTTCCTAGATGTCTTCCACTTGGAAGACGTCAGGAAGACGCCCAATACCAATGTATGGTGTCAATAGTCCAACAATATGCTATATTGTGCATCACATTGTGTATTTATTGGTACATTATGGCGACAGGAAGACAATCGTCTTCCTCGCGTCTCCTACCGTCTTCCCAGCGATACATTTGCTATTCCAAGATATTGTAAATACTAGTATGCTGGAAGACAATATTGTGATAAACTTTTCGGAGATACTAGCGTCACACAACACAACTTTTCGGAGACATGCATGCCGACGACAACGACGAGCTGCTCTCGTACGGCTCGCCGCGGCGCTCGTTCTCAGTCACACCTACTGACAAGTCCACTGTAGCAGCAGGTGCCAATGGCAATGCCGACGATAGCAACATACAGTCCCTGCTCGCGTTCTACCGCCAGCGCTGCGAGCAGTTCCAGCAGGAGCGCCAGACGATGCTCGATCAGCTTGCGCGCGTCGAGGTGTGCAACTCGTCCTATGCTTTTTCGCGAGTGTGTTTGGTGACAACACTGTGCACTCACGCGGGCATGTACGCACACACAAACACACGTCGTAGGTCTCAAAAGAGGAGTTCCATCGCCTCAAGTGGGAGCTGCGCGCCAAGCACGACGAAGTGCGTGCAGTTGCTGTCTCGTCTATGTGTAGTCCACTAGCAAACAAAGTCGCAGCGTCAGTGCAGCGTACTTACACACACATTTGTCCATTACAGGTCAGCGAGCTCGAAGCGTCGCTCCAGCAAGCGAACGCGACGCTGTTTGATACGCAGCGTGCGCTCGAAGCAGCACGCGCCGATCGGACGCGGCTGCAAGCGCAAGAGGCAGTCGACCGCCAGAAGATCGAGCACTTGCTCGCACTCACGCAGCCAGTGATAGAGGAGGTCCGCACGCATCATTCTATCGATCAACAAGCGCTCGCAGTCGCACTGACGGTCGTTATTGCTGTTGTCATTGTCGTTACTGAAGGTGACGCTCACGCGCGACCGTCGACCGGCAACATCAACATCATTTCCAGTCACGTCCTACGCATCGACGATGCACATTGCATCGGAGCCAGGCGTCCAAACACGTCGGCATCGGTCGGCAAGTCAAACTCAGACTCAGGCTCAGACACAAACACAACGCACGAGCACAAAGCAGCACATCTTGCGGACTGTGTACCTCCCGAACGCCCAGGCGACGCTGCTACAAGCGACTGTCGAGAGCCTCCAGACGCAACTTGCAGCGCTTGAGCGGCTCACTGACGAGCGCATCCACGTGCGGTTTTGGCCAGTCCCTATGTTCACAAGCCTCTTTATCTTACATCTGAATATCTTTATCTTACATGTCAACCTCTGTATCGTACATACCGACACAGACGCTCCAGCAAAATGCACTAAAAGACAAATCGACACTTGTCCAGCGCTGCGACACACTCACTGAACGAACGCAATCGCTCGAATCGCAACTACGCAAGAGCGAGAAGCTGCTGCTCGAAAGCACGCGGACGTATTTGGTATTGAAACACCAGACGCAAGAGACTGAGCGATTAGCGCACGAAGAGATCGCAACGCTACAACAGCGCTGTTTGCATGTCGAAAACGAGCGCTGCAGTGTCCAGCAACAGGCAGCAGCTGACGCGCAGGCGCTTCGCCGGACGCTGCAGACTGAGAGTAGCGACCTCGCGACCGAAGCGCGGAGTGTCGCAATCGCGCGCGAACGCGACCTGCAGATGCTCAAAGCGCAGTACGCAGCCGTGCAGGACACGTGGACGCGCCGCCTCCAAGACTTGCAGCTTCGGTTGGCGACCGTACGCGACAAATACAAAACGTTAGCAAAGCGCCGGACGATGGAGATGGAAGGCTTTTCGAGGGACGTCACCGCGCTCAAGCGCCAGCTCGAGACCGTCGAAGCGCTGCAGTATGGACGCCAGATGACGATGCAGGAGCGGCAGCGTCGACGACGCGGTGCGTACGCGCGACGTGTAGGCGTGTATATCGGACAGCGCATCGTACTCACATACGATTTATTATTGCAATGGATACAATAGACGCACACCAGACGCTTGCGTCGGACGATCTGAGTGCCGAGGTCGCAGCACTGCGGGATCGCGTCCACGCACTTGCGCAAGACGTGAGTGCGAGTGCATCGTGAATGATGGCGAGAAATAGATGGCACGATGCATGGATGTGTCATTACGGCAACATTACAAGTGTGATGTCGTGCGTGACAACAACAGGAATTGTGTGCGCTATTAGCGCGCGTATGCTGTGGTTCTTACACTGGTTTACTGATTTTAATACCCGTAACGTAAAGATGACCCCCCCACTTCAACCTTACAAAACGGGCGAATTTGAATAAATCAAAATATAATAAGTTCGCCCATTTTTGTCAAAATAAAATAAAAATCACAACACAATATTTCAACCACAACACACGACAATGGGAAGCGAAGAAGACGATGACGGTGACGAATTCCCTCGTCAACGCGCATCCAGACCCGACGTGGCGGAGAGACTCAAGAGGAGGAAGGTCATACAGAATTGCGCCGTCAAGATGACCCTCAAGACGTTCAGCCTCGACGACGAGTTGACCCGGGAGATAGAAACCTGCGTCCACGGCGTCACGCGTACCGCGATAGAGGCCAGCCGATTCATGAACTACTACGTCCTCAAGCTCCTGGAAGAGGGAGAAGATGTGCCGAAAATCGACCAGTCCCTCCTCTACGCCGCCTTCACCACCATGGCCGGATCGACTCTGGCGAGCACGGTGGAGAAGTTCGGCGAGGCCCTGCAAGATTACGAACACCTGCGCCCCGCTGAGATGGAGCGGTTCGACTACGAGTACATCCCTCAGATGCTCAATTACGCCGGAAAGGACTACCTGACCGCCTGCAAGAACCACGTCGTCCTCAACATCTCGGCGCGCGTGGGGAAGGCTTTCAAGCTCTTCTTCGACGCCCTCCCGCAAGACTTCAGGGCGGAGGATAGGAACAAGGCGAGGCGGTACTTCATGCGTCGGATGACGCGGGAGGGCAGTCCCGAGGAGGAGCCGATGTGGGCTTCCTTCAGGCGCGTCCCCACCGCAGCGACGCGCGCCGCCGTCGTCGACTACGTCGATAGAAACCTCGACAGGTACGCCGACCTCCCTCTCGACATCGGCGGCCTTCGTCCCACCAAGCGGGTGGAGAAGCGGTGGTGGGACTACCTGCGCTGGCTGTACGACCTGCAGTGGTTCTCGCAGGAGCACGAGGCCCGGGCATTCAGCATCCTGCCGCTCTGCAGCTTCGCCTCCAAGCACGTGACCGTCGACACCGGCATACTGCACGGGCTGCTGACGCGCGTCGCCAAGCGCACGGGGCGTGAGAAGCCGGAACCGTTGCCCGCCTTCCGCGTCTCCGCGAGGGCGCGCTGGGAGTCGCACTTTAAGCTCACCAAGGCCGAGGGGAAGAACGTGAGGCGCGACTTCGAGTGCATGCTGAAGACCGATGGCTACGCGGTCAGCGTCATCCTCAGCAAGGCTAAGGCGGTGGCGACCAGCCAGGCAGTTCCGACGCCCGACGTCAGCCTCGCCAACTGCGCGTGGATGGACGAGGCCGGCGAACCGGCCTTCTCCCGGTACAGCAACAAGGAGTATCAGCAGAAGATCGGTCTGAAGAAGGCGGGGGCGAAGCGAAGGGTGTGGATGAGCCGTGCCGACCTCCACGAGGCAATGACGCAGCTGCCCAGCGCCAAGACGCCTAGCACGTTCGCGATGATGGCGCACATCTCGCAGCTGTTCCTGATCCTCGACCGCGTCCTCACCCTGAACTGTCTCCGACGCGTCCGCGGCTTGCGGTTCTCTCAGCACTGCCTGCGCCAACGCGTCATGTACGACACCTGCGAGCGCATCACGTCCCCCAGCATGGCGGCGGAGGACGATCGACCGGTGGTGGTAGCGTTCGGCGCGGGCATGTTCAGCAGCTGCTCCCGGGGGCACTGCCCGGGACCGGTGAAGGTAGTGAGGCGGGCGCTGAGGGAGCGCGGCGTCGAGATGTACGACATCAACGAGGACTACACGAGCCAGCTGTGCAACTGCTGTCACGGCAAGGTGGTCCCGATGTACAGCCAGGGCGGGGGCATGGCGATTCACGGAGTGCGACGCTGTTTATCAGCGACATGCATGCGCAAGACGCTGAATCGCGATGTCAACGCGGCGCTGAACATCCTGTACACATTCACGGTAGAGACCCTGCACGGCGCTAGGCCGCGGGTGTTCACACGTAGCTATCAGACCGAACTCGCGCGTGCCGCCGTCGTCCCGTAGGGTCGTCATAGGAAAAGCGTGCGAGAGGGAGCTAGGAACTCCATATTTGCGAACCGAGGATGTGATCCGCCCTTAGTTTGTTCTGGGGGGCATGTTTTTGGTACAAGTAATAATACAATCTAAATTGCACTCTGCGATTCAAATATTTTCCCGCGCGTTTGTAGTCGTGTTATCAAATGCATACAAAAATACAGTACAAACGGTCTCGCATGAGAAAGTGTGCGCTGTCGAATGTGAGAGAGAAAGTTGCAGTATGATTTTTTGACTCGCATCATATCTCGCACTTCCCATACAAATGCCAAGTGTTGTTGTCTCCTCCGAACTGCCAATTGCTTGTTTGGTCGTGCGCCAATTCCGCACGCACTGCCATTCCGCATTGTCGCCTGCAAGTGTCATCACCGCGCTTCCTCTCGACTCATCGCCCGCGCCGCACATTTGCTCTTGAACCAGTCGCTGCTTCTTCCCCTTTACCACCACTAAGACAAGCAACAATGCGGGAGATCCTGTCGATTCACCTCGGCCAGGGCGGCATCCAGGTCGGCAACTCGTGCTGGGAGCTGTACTGCCTTGAGCACGGCATCCAACCGGATGGGCAGATGCCTGCGGACCAGACCGTCGGTGGCGGCGACGACGCGTTCTCGACGTTCTTCATGGAGAACGGCGCTGGCAAGCACGTCCCCCGTGCCGTGTTTGTCGACTTGGAACCCACGGTGTGTGACGAAGTCCGCACGGGCACGTACCGTCAGCTGTACCACCCGGAGCAGATCATCAGTGGCAAAGAAGACGCGGCGAACAACTACGCGCGTGGCCACTACACGGTCGGCAAAGAGATCGTTGACCTCGTGTTGGACCGCGTCCGGAAGCTCGCAGACAACTGCACGGGTCTCCAGGGCTTCATGGTGTTCAACGCGGTTGGCGGCGGCACCGGCTCGGGGCTCGGGTCGCTCGTGTTGGAGCGTCTGTCGGTTGACTATGGCCGCAAGTCGAAGCTCGGGTTCACGATCTACCCGTCGCCGCAAGTGTCGTCGGCCGTCGTCGAGCCGTACAACTCGGTCTTGTCGACGCATGCGCTGCTGGAACACACGGACATTGCCGTGATGCTCGACAACGAAGCGATCTACGACATCTGCCGCCGGTCGCTCGACATTGAACGGCCGTCTTACACAAACTTGAACCGCTTGATCGCACAAGTGATTTCGTCTTTGACGACGTCGCTGCGCTTCGACGGGTCGCTGAACGTCGACATCACCGAGTTCCAGACGAACCTCGTGCCGTACCCGCGCATTCATTTCATGCTGAGTTCATACGCACCGGTGATTTCCGCCGAGAAAGCGTACCACGAACAATTGTCGGTCGCCGAGATCACAAACAGTGCGTTTGAACCCGCGTCGATGATGGCGAAGTGCGACCCGCGTCATGGCAAGTACATGGCGACGTGTCTCATGTACCGCGGCGACGTCGTGCCGAAAGACGTGAACGCCGCCGTTGCGACGATCAAGACGAAGCGGACGATCCAGTTTGTCGACTGGTGCCCAACCGGCTTCAAGTGCGGGATCAAC
>JAADXH010000759.1:0-17174 GCA_023337595.1 Globisporangium camurandrum | reverse complement strand
TGCAGTTGCTTACGAGTCGACTAGAATACGTTTTCGGATTGGATAGATGATATGATATGAAATGTTTGGTGCCTCCCACAAGGGGAGATCCAGAAATTTAGTGAAGCCGCATTAAGTTGAATCGATTCCACGGTAATCTTTAGTAAAAGGCGAAAGATTAATACGAATGAAATCAATTCTGCGGGATACTTACGATAACTCTGTAAACGCGTGATTGTACCTTTTCGATCTAGCCCATACGGACTTTTGATGTAATTTGCACGACAAAACTTATCGGGCTTTCATTTTAAAGTACTCGACACACCACAATAAACACCATCTTAATAGACGCAATACTATATCAGCCAGCGCCTCGACAATTACATCTGTATGGTGCGTAGCAAGTCGCCGCAGCAGCGGGTGTCGTCGCAGCGCACGCGTGAGGGTCGTCGGCAACGCTCACTCAGCCGATCTCGCAGCAGGAGTCGTGACCACCCCACGTTTCGTAAGCGTAGTTGCTCGCGCTCGCGCAGTAGCAGCTACAGCAGACGCCTCGCTCGAGCAGACAAACGCAGTCGCCGAGCTAGTCGTAGCAACAGCCGGGAGCGTAGGAGCAGACCACATACGAAAATCAAGCGCCGCTCGCGCAGTAGCAGTGCCGGCGCACATCGCAAACGATCATCGCGCAGTAGCAGCAGCGAGCGTCGTTCTCGTTACAACCGTCCAGTTGGTAGCGACAGTGACGACGATGGTACACGGCGCAAGAAGCACTCGCGCGATGCCACGACTGGTAAGAACAAGAAGCGATACAAGAAGAAAGACAAGACACATCGTCGCTCCGAGCGCGGCGGCGACTCTGTACTCCCAGCAACTCACAACAGCACTGTATTGGACGCCACCGACGTTATCAACAACAGCCCGCTGAATGCACATGACGACAAGCGTGTTCGTAGCGACGCAGCAATTGTTGCTGCAACTACTACTACCGCTACTGTAGCAGCAGCAACACCGCTGGACGTCCGTAGCTTCTTTGACCGCGTGAAAGCGCAAGAAGCGGGCAAAGAAGCCGTTGGGACCGTACATGCGAGTGGCGTCCGCGCACCGAATCCAACTGCAGCTGCTGGTGTGCTCGAGCAATGGGAGTGCGTGAAACGTGGGTGTGGCCAAAAGAACAATAAACGCGCACCAGCGTGCACCAAGTGCGGCGCCATGAAGCGGCTGACCGAGTGGCGATAGAGTAGATAGTGCAGAGAGCGATCAAACGACCATTGCAAATAGACAAATGGACGACTGTCGAGTCGTCACGATAGTCAGCGTATTTTGCGTGTGCAATTTGTGCAATTTGCTGTCATGTCCGATCGCGAGCACGACGATAGAGACGCAGACGAGCGAAGCAACGAGGTGGCGCATTGACGAGACTGGTGAGGTGTTCAATTTAAAAACTGAAATTTTTAGAGCCAACGTCTGTCCGCAAATAGGCTTCATTAATATATTTTTGCTATTTGTATGTGGTACAAATATTGAATTGCGCATTGGTCAACAGAATCCAGCAAAATTTACGCTACAGCAGCATATGCGACGCGTCAGAATCATTCTCGATCTTCGCGCGGCAAGGGTGACGACGAGTCTGCTCCGCACTGACCAGCACGCACACACGCACACACGCACACACGCACTAGCACTACCTTAGCACTACCACATCACCAGCGTTGCGCGCATTCACACATCCACACACATCTCCACTAAGCCAACATGAGTCAATCGGACACGGTGTTGCGCACCGGCGTGCTGTTCAAGAAAGGCTCGGGCACGGGACCGTTCGGTCGGAAGAACTGGAAACCGCGGTACTTTGTGCTCACGCCGACGCGGCTCAAGTACTATACGTTCGAAGATGGTGACTTGCGTGGCGAGGTCGACCTCACGGGCTGCGACGAAGGGATGCTCGAAGTCATGCCGATGGACAGCATGAAGACCGGGAGCTCAGCATCGACGATCTGGCGCATCGCAGTGAACGCACCGGAGCGCCGACTGCTCGTAGCTGCTGGTACAGAAATGGAAATGAACGACTGGGTCGACAAGCTGTTGCTTGCATTCCGCGTCAACAGCGGCCAGCAGCCGCTGCACGTGCAGCCACCGCAGCGCATGTCGCACACGCAGCCATCGGCGCCGCATTCGAACGCTGCAACAGGCAGTGGCAATGGTCAAATCATGGACTTTCAGAATTTTACTGCACCGCGACGGCACCATCCGAATCAGAATCTGAATCAGCGTCGAAGTTTTGCGGATTCCAACGACCAGCGCTTGAGCGACCACATGCGGCGTCAGTCGCTCACGCACGTCGAGCGCGACGAACGCACGGCAGCAGCGCTTGCTGCAAGCGCTGCTGCTGCACACCAACAGCAGCAGCAGGACGACGACGTTGCCGCGCTGCGACAGGAAGAACACGAGCGCGAAGCTGCGTACCAGCGCGAACAGACGCGGCGGTTTGAAGACGCGCAGCGGCTCGAAGCGCAAGCACAAGCACAAGCTGCTGCTGCCGACGCAGTGCGGCTCCAGCAGCAACAGGACGCACGTGCTGCTGCTTTACGGGCTGAACAGCAGCAGCAGCTGGAGGCCGAAGCACAGCAGCAGCGTCTGGCTGCGCACTTGGCAGCGCAACAAGCGCACGAGCAGCAGCTCCAACAGAGTTTAGACGCGAAGCTCAACGCGCAGCGCCAGCTCAAGCGCGAACAGCACGCACGCGAACACGCTGCGCGCGTTGCGAGCATGCGCTTGAGCGAACAGCTGCTCGCCGCGCAGCAGTTGGAACAGCAAGAGAAAGAAGACGACGAAGAGTACGACATTGATGCTTTAGAGGCTGCAGCGCATGCGACGCGTGCGAGCGACCGCAGCAGCAGTCACAGCGGCGGTTTGGATGACGACTTTGAAGCGTTTGACGTAGAGAAGGAAGAGGAAGAGGAAGAAGAAGGAGCGACTGTAGGACGAGCAAGTAGCACTGCAGCGTACGTTGCTGCTGCTTCTGATTCTTCAACTGCAAATGCTCAAGTGCCACGCTCGTCACTGATTGACGACGTGAAGCGCGATGCGATGCGCAAGCAACAAGCTGCACACCAGCGCCGGCGCGAAGCGACACTGCGAGAGGATCAGCAGCGGCTGCGCGACGCTGTTTTGAGTGAAAAAGTGGTAGCAGCGCAACAAACTGCTGCTGCGTTTGAATTGGAACAGAAGAATGCGCCCAAACCAAAGCTCACGCCACAGCGCGTAGTGGAGGTGGTGCGTCGGAGTGTCCCGAATGTGAATGTTCAGGCTGCTGGAGGTGGGGGAAAGGACACGACGACGGCGACGCGGCGGTCGGAAACACAAAAAGTCGAGTCGTTTGAGTTTTGAGATGTGGTGAAAGCTTGGAAACATGGAGGAAGAGGCGGCGACACGTAGCGTAGTTGGGTAGGACGAAGATATAGGAGAAGGAAGGACACTTGTTGGAATCGTGTAGGAGGAAGAACGCGGCGTCGTCACAATTGTAATCAATCAAGACGTAGCGGCTATAGCGTCACATATGTAGATGTATCTGTTTACCAGCGCCAGTGTGGCTTACCATATGTAGGGGTGACCTGATACGGCCGTCGACACCAAGTTGGTCAATGTCCATTGTAGTTGATGTATCAATGTCGATTCGGTCAAATTTGAAAACTTCGAATCCTGGTGTATTTTCGAGTTGCAGTTGGTTGTGAGTTGGCGGCGCACATTTGGTACATAGTGATGTGTATTGGTGTAGCATGGTGCTTGTAATGTGCGCTCGCTATTGATACCAACGCTGGCATGTACATGTAGCTCGAGCAAGCTGTGCTTGAAGCTCATTGATTGCGTTTGTGTGCACGCGCGGGACTTTTCAGAGTCAGATAGCTACAGCGAAATTTACAGCCATTCGAGCCTGCTTATTTGCATACGACGTCACAACACATTTTGGGTGTTAGCCAAAAATGGACCGATTTTTATTGGCATCTTCGAATAGGGACCATGAAACACTTCCCGACAAAAAGATTAATGGAGTTATAACCAAATGAGCCGCCGACGAATACAAGAGACCTGTTACGATACGTCCGATGCATGTAACGACGACAAGCGGTGTGTCCACCGGTGTTCGGTTCTGTCTCCATGTATTGAGTAGCGCGCGTCGTTATTGATATGTCAATTTCGTGTGTTTAAGCTGCAGGCTGTTCATCCACATTGCGAACTACAGCTTGTCCATCTTTTGATACTGATGCCTCCCTCGAAGTTACTTAGTCCCTCTTTTGTGTAAAGCTCGCCAAAATACTCAAAAGTTGCATACAGATGTGCCCATGATCCTCTTTGACACGCACGCACGCAAAAATCGTGCATTCCAGCAGCAGTCGGAGGTCGCAACAGCAGCAACGAAGCAGCAAGCTGGTAGGCATCATGGCGCAGGTTGCGCACGTAGCTCCGCGAGACAAGCGCGTTGATCGCAGCAGCAGCAACAACGGCGCTAGCGGCCGCGTACTTGCCAGCAAAGACGCTGGTGACAGCAGCGGTGCACACAACAATGCACCGCAACAGCAACAACAAATACCGCAACTTCCGTATCAGGTCCGCGTGCCAAACGCACGCAGCGAGTATCCGCTCAACGTCTCAGTCGACTTTACGCAACTGCGGGTGCGTACACGTCCACACCTGCGCAGACACACATACAGCAGCAGCAGAAGTGCATTGCATTACGCAATTAGCACACGCGTCATTGCTGATGCATTCGAATTATGTATGGGTGCATACATATAGACGCACGCACTGCGACGCTACATGGCGTTCCATCGCCTCGACGAACCACCCGGTAGCTCGCGCGAGCAGCTCGCAGTTGCAGTTGCACAGTACGATCCACTGTCTGCGATTGCGACTCGCTGTGTCACACTCTTGCTTGACACACGCGCGTGCCTGTCTATCTGCATTTGTGCATGCGTAGTCACTTCAACACCGAGTGTCAACACACGGACGAACGCACGAGCATCACGTCGTTCATCGCTTACGTACGTCCTCTGCCCCTTGCATTCTCTATCGTACAAACGCGTCCAGCAGTCGCTCATCGATTGTCTCGACTGTCAATTACACTATATGTATTGACGCATCAGCTCACGAAAGCACGCGAAGCACACGCGACAGCTGCTGCAGCGACTGCGACAACCACGCTTCCTGCTGCTGCTACAAACGCCAGCAACAGCGACACGAGTGACTCGGAGCCAGAACGTGAACGCGACAGCGCATTCGATTATTATCCACACGAGCGTGAAGAAGAGCCAGACGACGACGACGACGACGCAAACGTACGAATTGTTGGTACAAACTGGCTCTCTTTCGGTGTCTAACTGGCTCTCTGCCTAACTGGCTCTGTGCATCATCAGCCAAACGCTCGGTCTGGAATCCGCAAACGCAAAGCGTCGCCTCCGTCCACGTCCTCCTCGTCATCGTCGTCCAGCCCGACGGACGCTTCTGCCTCTGCGACGAGTACGAGCCAGTCGGTCGCAACGAAGAAGAAACGCAAAGCGCGCGTCTATTGCGTCTGCAAAGGCGCGAGTTTTGGAAATATGATCGCGTGCGACAGTAAAACGTGCATGGACCGGTCGAATTGGTACCACATGAGCTGCGTCGGGTTAGCAGATTGTGACGATCCACCCGACACGTGGTACTGCCCAACGTGCGCAGCTATGGACGACCCGATCGATTTGCCCGAGAACCGTACGTTGTTGTCGGTATGGATACGCGTCTGTGTATGGATAGGTGGCTGTTGGTATGGATGATTGTGTGTATGGATAAGTGGGTGCTGCCGATATGCATATATGGGATCTAAATACTGATTGTGTTTGCCAACTGGCTCTATAGAGTACCGCAAACCGGTGGCGAGCGTCACGTACGGCGACATGATCTCGCATGCGCTCGCAGTGCTGCCGCATGGCAAAGTGCGTTGTCTCGATTCTGGCATTGGCGCACATCATTTGGATATTTACAGCAAGTGGTCCATCGTCGCATGAATAGGGCTCGTTCAAAGAAATCTGCGACTTTGTCGAAACCGAGTACGAATCGCAGCTCAACTGGAAGCTCGAGAGGTGCGTGTGTGGGCGTTCGTGATAAACAGAGGAACGACGACCTCACTGTTGCGTCGCATGTGCTGCCTGCTTGTACCTGCAGCGACCAGCGCAAGTCGCCCGTGTGGAAGTCATCGGTGCGCAAGATTTTGTTTTCCAACATGCGGTTTCGAAAACATCCGGCCGACAAAGGACTGTTTTGTCTTGCGGCCTGAGTGGTTCTTGGTCTGGATATGAGCTGTCCTCGATATGCAATGCATATCCAAATCGACAGCGAGCGAGTCGACAAATTGTGATTATGAATGAAAAACGAAAACGTAACTCCTCCTCTGTATGCATACGTCGCCGTATGCAAGTAGCAAACGCAATAGTGTTGGTCATTGCAATGCATATCCATGCGCGACTATCGAAACGAACGCCAAGCGCTCGCATCTACCGACTTTTTTTCTCGCTCTCTCTCTCTCTCTCTCTCTCTCTCCCTCTCGCATTGCTATTCGCTATCCAAACTTACGGGTCGAGGTCCGGCATCGCTTCGTCGTCACTGTCGCTCTCGTCGCCGCCGTCGTCGTTCATCAAGCCGGCGTTCTGCGCCGCCATCATCTGGTTGATGTCAAAGCCACCGCCGCCGTTCAGTGCACTCAGGTCAAATCCGCTGCTGGCGCCACCGGCACCGCCGCTCTGCTCGTCGTCGTCGTCGTCGTCAACAAACTTGCTCCAGTCGATCGACACGTTCGTCTTTTCGAGGTGCTTGTCGGCCAACAGACGGGGCCAGAACTCGTCACTCGTGTCGGCTTTCACAATGTGGAAGTGCACATTCCGGTCCGTCTTGGCCCAGATGCTGTCCTTCGCATCGACGTCGACGTCCTTGAAGAATTCGAGCGTCACTTCGTACGTTTGGCCATTGCTCGTGCCGCTGGATTGTAAGGAAGGAACGAAGGGGAGAGCGACAGGGGATGGATGGAGAGAGAGAGAGAGAGAGAGAGAATAAGGGAGAGAGTGAGAGAGAGAGAGAGGATGAGTACAGGCGCTGCCAGGGAAAGAAGTACGATGGCACGTAGACGACGACGACGTACTGGAACGTGAGCGACTTGCTCGTGAGCTTGACTTTTTCGTCCTTGACGTCCGGGAGGTCGACCGTCACGTAGATCGAGTCCTTGCGCTGCGCCCACTTGACGGGTGCCCACAGAGCCTTGGACATTGTAGTGCTTGGTGTGGTGATGGAGCTGCTGTATGAGGTGTGTATGTGTGATGTGGCTTGTCGCGATGCGATTTTGACTTGTTTTATTCGTTCCTTGTTCTAGAAGAAAGCAGGAAACAGCACTTTGGCATAGTGCGGAAAATAAGGAAGAGCAGTCAAAGATATGCAACCAATTAGCTGTAATATTGAACAATTACATCAAGTATCAAATACTTTGGATTTTAGGAGTCCAATAACAATTAGTAGCAAACAATTTACCGATACAGATTGCATTATAGCTGTACTATACTGTACACCATTGTATATCTATGTGTTTGCATAGTGCGAAACACCAGTACGAGCTGCTAAAAGTATATGCAACCATTAGATTAGGTTTTGAGAGGAACGAAATTAATTACGAAGCATACAAAACCGAATACTGTATCGGTATGCTCATTGAGGTAGGCACAAAAGATATGTACATATATGGTGCCGATAGAGTTATGCAAGACACCTGTGTCATGACTATGACCTTAACATAGACGATACAAGCAGCGTAATTGAAATGGGATATTTACAATACAACATACAATACACCAGAAAATACAAGGCTAACACCAATCATACTGATGCGTTTGTTTGGGAAAAAAACCAGTAGAATATTTTCATGCTAACAGCGTGGCAATGTAATATTATTTAAGAGTATGCAAGATGCAATATCTTTGACGTGCTTATCAGAGTGGCCACACAACTTCTGTGCAAATAAAAGTAGATATCTTCGTTACCGGGATTAACGGTTAAGCATGCCTGCATATAAAATCCGCCTTTTCCTCACAAATAGGTACACCAACTTAACAAGTCCGATATCTTGCAAGCTGTATCCCTATGAAAACAAGTCATATATCATAGGCACAAATACTGCGCTTTCCAAAACTATACATCGTTGATCGAAAAATGCGGACTTCTTCTACTCAGCCAATACGACCATTTGAGAAAATGGGATCGCGAAATCGATTCTGGTACGATCGAAGCGGAAGGTAGTATTCGACAAGTAACACACAACACTGTTATATTAGTGACGTGGCAAATCACGACTTTCATATGTGTTTTGCACATCTCGCCTCAACTCGCAGTCGCATTGCGCGCTGGAACTACCTAATTTATGTATAATAGCGCCGCCAACATTGGTCATCAATCACGTTAGACAACGGATAAATGGGTACATGTAGATATATAGCAGTAAATACAGAAGTATGTATGTGACTGGGGGCCTCTATCTCACCAAAACATATTCATATGTACTACATTTGTATGTTGTTGAAGGGTTGTTGTATTGTGGTAGCGCAAAATGTGGTTAATGAAGTGTGATGTTAAGTATTTGCCCTACACGACATCAATTAATAACAAAGAAATTCTCCCAAGCATGACATTTAATCCAACTCATATATGATGTCAAAACGTCAACTTCCATTGCAAAAACCGTTTTGTCTAAATGCACACTCAGTTTGGCTCAATCAATTTGCTCAATTGATAAAGCTAGTATTTGTGAAATCAATAATTAGTGTTGTACATGTTCATACCAGCGTCTAAGAAATGGAACACGCAGATAGAAATGTGGATCATAAAATAGACAAATGCTAGCGACGAGTAAGGTCTTTCAAAATAAAAAATACTAAATATTGGTTTGGCAAACCGCTGTTGTTGTTATTACATCACAGCAGCATTCGAATATATAAATATTCTCCTAAAATTATAAGCGCATGCTTAATTGGTATTTCATATGTATACCTCCTTAAACTGTGATTTTGTAATATTTCATGTAAAATCAGCTGTTTGTATCTTCTGGCAACAAAGACAGTGCTATAATAACGTTGCTAGTGGCGTTCAATTTAACAAATCCGGATACAGTATGTCTGTTTGCTACCGTATGTTATGTGCTAGTTTAGCAAAACGTTGATTGTTTTAAGCAATATGCCTAAACACTGCTAAGAGCTGACCGCACAAACAATATGACATTAGTGTCGATTTGGGGTACTATATTTAAGCTCTCTTATTAGTGACGTTTTAACCAGTACATAAATCACATGAAGTAGTAAGAGTCTGCACTTTGAAAGACCAATGTTACCAATCCATTGACGCGCCGTACATATAAGCCGCTGCAAGACACAGCATTGCAATGTAAACACATTCTCTTATTGTATTTATCTGTATGTTCGCCGCCAATTTGATGTAATTGTGTAGCAGAGATGCATAGAGTGGCCGATTGGGAAAATACTTGTGTTTTTTGTCGTCTACCGATAAGTACTAGTTTCTTGTAGCTGAAGTCACGATACGCGAAACGTAAACACAGTCGTAAGTTACACAATTGTCAAACATATTACTTTACGTCTGGAATCATGCTGATTTAGTTATAACGTGTAGTGCCAAATTTTCAATTTCGTATGGTGATGTAGAACATAATACCTCTCTGTCTCGCTGGGCAATCGACCACTAAGTTTTTTGTTTCCTTCGTCAAAAGCAACGCGCCAATGACATCCACTCGTTTCTATATTAATTACCAATGGTTACACACTAAGAAAATAGCAAAATATTGAAAGCTGTACTGTCAAACAAAAATCGTGATGTGGTTGCTTGCTCGTTTTAGCGCTTTAACAAGGCCATTTAAAAATAGAAAGAACAAATTTTGCAGTCATACCACTTTCCTGTGGTTTTAACCAAAAACGAGCTGTCACCCAACATTTCGTGTTGCGTTCGAAAAATCATTTTTTGATTTAGGAAATTACTGTTAAATTTCGAGTTACGAGGGGCTCATTTTATACCGTCATTTGTCTAGAAACAATAGTTTGACCAAGCTATTTTTATGAATGGTCTATTGTCTACGACAATTTATTATCCGCCCTTGTACAGATATTGTTCTGTGTATATGTTAAATCGCTGACTTATACGTTCTGCTATGGCGTTACATCAGTCTGTATCAGGCTTTGTGTCCTTTGTTCAAGGATATGTGCATTTTAGTCACGTACTTATAGTATGCTATTGGACTGGTACTACAAGAAAAATCATGTGTTTGGTCTGTCACTTTTTGCAAAATAAATCAAATGGGTGTCATTCCTCCCAAACACTCGACGAGGCAAGCAAAACGCCGTACAGACAAAAGTGGTGAAAAATCGTTTCACATGTCAGCGTCACTCGGTCACTCCGCCACTTGACTTCATGTCGTTGCGTCATAACATCGAATTTTTCAGTTTTGCACACTAATTCAACCCACAAAACAAGCTGCTACCACGGTAACGGCGAGTTTGTGTAGTACGCAATATTGTGTATTTGCAGTACAACTTTCTGAAATGGGACACATATCCTAGAACAGAAATAGTATCATTGAAACCGTGTTTAATTGCACCAGACATAAATTAAGATAAGTTGTGCTACCTACTCCGTTTGGCTAACGTCACTTGCAGGAATCACCAAGCTAATCAAGTGATTACGCCACTCGTTTCGGTCTCACCTACAAACTTCTATTGTATTGGTATCGACTAAGTTGCCGTAGTCACTCACCATTTGTGCTGGTATGCATTTCAAGTGATGGCTGTGCTAATTTGTTGCTGCGTGATGACATGAAGTTAATGATATAAACTGTTCAGTTAAGAAAGTGGTCGTTTTACTCTCTTGGCTGCAGCACAAAGACAAATAACTGTCCTTTTGGCAAATAAAATAGCCAAAATAATATAGTATTAAGTATATTCTGTATTTCAATCAAAACAAATGTACAATAATTTCATCCGATGTAAAATTACTCTCTTCTCAAACCCAGGTGATTCGATGTCATTGTTTTTATAAGATGCTTTAGTATATCGTATTTAATGATTAATATCGGCAGCCTGTATATACACGCGGTCATATTAGCTTATTCTGTACCTCGGCTCAGGTGAACACCTTTATCATAAAATGTATAGAAACTCGTTTTAGTATAATCATGTAGATAAATCCCATAATTCATACAATACCGATACGATATAGATGCACTAAAACAAGTGGCTAAGTAAATTTGTGGCGTACATGTTTAAATAGTGATACGATATATATTACAGTAAGTCTTCAGCATGTGTATTCATCACCAAGGAAGTCGCCTTACGAGGGACACTAATACCCAATCAAATGTTTTTGTGTTCCACTTTACTAAACACTGGTATCAATACCGCATACAATTAAACATGATGTTATTGTATGTACATACTTTTTACCTTGTAATAGGGGTACATAATGTAGAGCATGTATGACTGTATTTGTCTGTAATATGCATGTTTAATTTCATTATATAACATAAGCTACATCATCAGCATGTACCAATACTGCTGCTACAATAACACAACTGTAAATACCGGTATACGCTACTTTAGTAATCGCATCATATATACTTCATTATACTTGAATGATAACTGTAAATGATAAACATAAACTGTTGTCACGCTTAGTAATTTCAAATTGCTCCAACACAAGATTATAATGTGTTGGCAGATTATCCCTATGCTGTAAGTCCAATGCAAAATATCATTCATAGTAGGCGCAAATAAAAGGCTGTGTGCCAAGGTTTTGCAAACATTTACTTACTGGTCCGCACCTGTGCGAGCGCTTTATATTCTTACCCCAGAGATAACAACACTTCCAACATCATACGCGACAGAAATCAGGGCGATGTCGACCAGCCATGAGGCGCGCATGTTGTTGTTGCTCCAATAGATGCTTCTAACGTGCAGCTGTGTTTGTGTGCGCAGCCTGATGTGAACAGCTGTTTTTACTGAGAATGTGGTGAATACATATAGTATACTTGTGATCTGCTGCAGTATAGTTCATAATTGTTTCGTATTAAAATTGTCCTTAACTGCCGTTCATGCACCAAAATTGATGATTCACGAGTGATACATTATTTAATGCAAATAGATGTGATAACAATCATACACTAATGGATGACCATGTCGTGCGACCGTGAGTCAAACGAAGGCATAGCGAAAACGATTTCACGTGATGATCATTACGAAATACTTGCAAATTGTGAATGAAGGACACATCATGTTGTGATGGTGTGGGGCAAACTAATACTGCGTCACAGCTGTCACGTTTCTCTTATAGATATCCGATATCACGAGCTTCGCGATCACGATAATATTTTGTCACGCAATGTAATCGACAATCGAATAATTATCCCTAAACACGGACATAGGATCACTGGAGGAGAGGCGGGGGTGTTATTGGCAGCTTGAGATTCAATTCCGAAGATCATGACAGAAAATTTTACATACGCATAGGATGTACCACGCCACGTAAGGTAATGCTCCATACTAATTCTACAGAACTGTATTGTAATATGACTAAGTACTTACATGCAAGCATAATCAATCACATGTACTGTTTTTTGTATATCGTGACGTTTTCAGTCTTGCAATCCATTTAAAGAAAGTGGGTGCGCTGAAAACAAGAGTGTATTGCTTTAGAATAATATATACGCATAATGTCGTGATTGATCGTGCTTTTTTGTCATCCTCAAATACGCAATCACTCGTACATATATCGAGGACATCCGTTTTCAGCTAGAATTACAAGCCAGCGAATTGGGAGACAAAATAAATGACAACAAAATATTTATCGTTAAACGTACGAGCGTGCATTAAGTGAAATTTAGGGAGAATGAGGAATTGTGGGTTTTGGACTCGTCAAGGTCGTAAATGAAAACATACAACTCGTTCCAAAAAGGAAAACAAAGCATTTCAATTGGACACGACCTAAAATGTAGTCGTGTTTAATTATCAATCTGCAGTACTCTCACGAGTAAGGCATGGCGAGATGTAGATTTCCATAAAGTAATCAGCGAAACTATCAGCATTCACAAGCTCACTACACATCTTTATGGTGTTGTACAGTCTAAGCTCTGTAGTTAACTGGTGCCAACGCTCGAGCCGACATGAGTCCAGCCATGGTGAACGCGAAGCGAGCACGAAAACCTAACTATATCAATGAACAATTAACACGAGCTTGCGTCGGTTGGTCAGAATGAGCACAAAACCAGCGCGTACCGTCGATGAGTATCAATCGTGGAGTCGCAATTGCAACGCCCAGGTAACAAGGACGTGCGCTTGAAGTTGTAATGGCATGACTTGAGGGCGCGTTGCACTGTCTGCTTTGGCACCGACACTTTACATGTTGACAATACTCGCGCAAAGACATGCGTAAGCGTAAACGAGCAGTCCTCGTCAACATAGTCGCACACCTTCTTATGATTTTTGACTGAGGGGAGAGGAGCTCGTCTCACTGGAAACGCGCGTCAAGTGCCCCCAATGTATCGCTTATGCGCAAAATGCCGTACAGCGTGTTGCGGTTTATCACTAACACCTCGTCGACGTCTTGACTTGCCATTGCTTGTAGATGCGATCGCACGAGGTGTATCTGAAATGCGTGTGCGCGCCGGCGCTGAACGGCGCACGAGTTCTTAATTTAAAATGATGCTAATATGGGATTGTGTAGAGTATCAAACCGATTGATTTCCGTTTGAAACGAGCTGTACGTGTACGTTAGAAGCTTTTTGCTTGCTGTGTTGTTGTTTTAAAAAGTTGTAATTCGAAGAGGTACATCAGAATGCCAATACATGTATTCGTTTATTGATACGGTTGACGATAATGACATTTATTAGAAAATTCACTTAGAGACCGAAGCACAATGACTATTGGCTAGGATTACGCCAATACAAAAACATATACACATGACCACAGATAGAATAAAGCACAATGACAAGTGACTAGGATTTAACGCAGTTTTCATATGGCTACCCCTAACAATAAGGTGATATGACATCGAAAAATACAATGAATGGCCAACGAGAAACGGTAAATGTAAACACATTTGTAATTACAGCAGCGGCGGCATACACACATGTAGCGTATATACTAGTACGATAATTACGTCCAAAGAACCTGTACTGCTTACAGAGACTAAAGCGCAGCCGCATTGCATCACGAAAGAGCTAATGCACCTTGTGTATGCCGTCCACACTAATATTGTCACGATGACTAATGGTTTATCGTTGGCGATGGCGTATATGTTCCGTGCATTATGCGCATGTAAATTTGTTGTGCGTAGGTGGGGGCTGTTTGTGAAAGCACATACATACTACGAAACTGTTGCGTCATTCGATTTCATGTTGTATATCCTGGTGATTTGTTAACACCTTTAAACTTGGATATGTTATAACAAGTAATATATCGAAAAAATTAGTGATATAATGAAGTCTTATATGTTATCAACATACTGATGCCTAAAATGCATCATAATATGTATTTCACATTCCACACAGTATATTTAAAAAAGGGAAATGCATTTTTGTGTAGTCTGTTTGTTTGTACATGTTGTCTAAGACAACATACTCGGTTAGAGGGGTTATGCCAAAGTGAGTTTTACATTACATTACGTTGTTGAGATGTCGTGCTTTGTTATACATACTCAAGATTACTACTTGTCAAACTAAACGAGATCTTGAGATCGGTTGCGTCGGGGCTATAAGTAGTATCATTCGTTGTACTATTCCACAATTCGAAATAATATTTTGTTACTTGTTCTAATTGCCGGAGAAATGATGTTGGTAAGGTAGCAAAATAATTTTGTCTCAATAATACGCACTTTCCATCTGTCACTTTGCATATGTAAACATTTTTTATAGCCAAAGCTTCACGTATCGTAGTTGAGTATCACACTTGTATCGATGCGTACCCTGCCAAAATTCACAGTTAAACATCCGTCGTATGTATGAGAAAAAGGAAAGCAAAAGCGAGCACAGTATATAATCTAATTGTACGGAAATGCGCCTGTTAGTGGGGTGTTGATATAAATAAGCTACGAATGATTTCGATGAATTACAAACAGACTAAACGCGTTTGTTTTATAAATACAATTTGTTGTCGTACTTAACCCCTCAAGCCCGGATGACGTATATACAGGGTGAATTTTCTGCTAACCTGTATCAAGTACAGGTCAACAGCTTGAGTATCAAAACCATTACAAAACTAGTTATCTATAGTAAAACCAAGTCACAATACCCATACGCTTTTTGAGTATTGCTTCAACACAAACTCTTCATACTGAAAGCTAGTTAAATCTCCGAACCTGTAGCATACAGGTTTACCGGTGCAAAACTATCCGGGCTGGTGGGGTTGACGTGCTTAAGTACTTGCTTTTTACTTTGTTTTCGACTACAGCAACAAATGTTGGCTATGTATCTTATATAGACGAACGTATAAGTCGCGAATAGCAATATGATGATTATATTTTTTTGGGTGTGATATGCCTAATGAAATCGCCTGCGGCTGCTCGACATGTACATGAACAGATATATAGTCTTGAACGGAAGAGATGACACGCAGTTTAGATTTGCAAGTGTTAATCAGTACGATTTGAAATAAATACGTCGCGAATATACAATCCCGGGCCTCATAAGTACGTTTGATTTGATTGTAAAACATTTCGCCATACCCAATTCTATCCATAATCTGCAGCACTACAGGTTTAGCTGTGTGCAGTGATTATAGTACATATATGAAGTTGTACTGGACTTCAATTTGTGGCGTCGTACGTCGCAAAGTTACGCAGTCATTTTTCTACGGTATATCTCGTTTTGCTTTTTGTACACAATATACATGTACTAACAACACGTTATTTACACGCTGAGACTATTTATCACGACGTATGCTGCTGCTCTCACTCCGTACACAATGGCAGCTAAACCCGCCTAAGTTGCGCTTCGTATGGCTGCATAGATCATACCTGCTTGACCTACACTTATTTGATCTAGTGCCAAAACAAACAATATTTTTTGATATCATTACCAATCTTTATGCAGTTTCCATGGTAGGCCGTTCGGGACATGGTAAGCAGAATTTACCGTACAGCAATCCATGAGGCACATATGTATATACGTAACATGTATCTCAAAAACAATACCTTATTGAATAAACTATATTTTGCATTACACTTACTTCAGAGCAGAAATTTAGTTAAGTATTACCCAGATAAGTACTGTACATGAGGTGAAATCGCGGGTAGATTTTATGCAGACACAAACTTGCAGCTTTTTGGATCTGCAAGTACGTACCACTCTGTTCCAATTAAAAATGACATTTTGACCCCGAAACATTTCCCGGCAAACCCACAACATCTATTTGAAATCCGAAAGCACCATTAAAAAGTCATTGTTTCAACGTATCTAACACGAGTTCTCTGATTCCTAATTCACTGTCGTTGGTAGTCTGTACATGAATTAATGGTATCGATTCAAATTGGGTTTTAGTGTTTTTTACGTCACTGAGCCAAACATTCATTTTTTCTACAATTGGAGGTTTTACAATGAGTTGGATTTTCTTAGCAATCTGAAAAGTATTTTGTGTCTCTTAGAGACTAAATCTCTTTGAAAAACAAATTATTGAAAAACGACGTTTTTAGCCAATACACTTTTGTATTCGATTTAGCTGACATTGTTATCGCTAAAAAGGTAATCTTTGTTCCATTGAAAGAAGGATCATTTTGCCTTTACAAGCAACATCCGCACAAACTGCAATTGACGGAACACCAGAGCGTCGCTTTGCTCTACTGTGAGGAAGCTGGAAGTTGCTGCCACCTTCATTCTCAATCACTTTCACCATCACGCGCATCAAAGTGATGAATGTCTTGTCAACTATTGCTTGCGAAACGCTGTTGTACGAGTTGACTACCGCTGAGATGAGCGACTTTGTGTTCTTTGTCTCTTGTCATGCTTTATTGATTGGATAGAGTTGAATAGGCCCAGATCAAGTACATTCATATCAGTCGATCGTGGTGGTTTACAAACCATCCTGATGTGCAGAGGTCCTTGGTGTCCTGCGACAACAATGTCTGGATAATTGGTTGGC